>JARJDX010060206.1:0-14187 GCA_030264735.1 Gymnusa sp. GC000175 | reverse complement strand
GGTATAACTTTGTTATTTCAAATGGAACACCCTATATATTTTTATATTTTTGGATAGCCTGTCAAAAGATGTTTCCAGCGATATATGATTTACGCTTATATTGTAATTAGTTAAAGAGATATTAACACGTTTATGGATTTATGACGACACTATTGGAGGGTTTCCAAAAAATTAATATTTCTTAAGTTAAATAAGATAAATGCAATTCTTGTGTATACTATTAAAGATTATGAAGAAAGATTTATTTTGACTTATCACTTGATATTGTACCTTAAAAATTAAAGCGTTGGTAGGTCTTTAAATTTGGCCTACATTAATTCGCTTAAAATCTTTTTTTTTTAAATGGAACACCCTGTATTTTATTTTTCTATTAAAGAGAACGAAAAATTTCCTATCAATTTAATCTGCATTGTTTGGAGTTAAAGTAAATATTTTTCCGTTTGAAGAAAATGATTTTTAAGCGAATAAATGTAGGCTAAATTTAAAGACCTGCCAACGCATTAATTTTTAAGATACAATATCAATGATGATAAATCAATAAAAGTGTTAATATCTCTTAAACAAGTTACAATACAAGCGTAAGTCACATATCGTTGGAAACATCTTTTGACAGGCTATCCAAAAATATAAAAATATATAGGGTGTTCTATTTGAAATAACAAAAATATACCCTGTATAAAAAAATGAACCACCATGTAAATATAAAAATATTTTAAGAAAATACCTTATTTCTTACTTGTATATGGTAGATAATTTTGAAATTTTACCAACTAATGTGTCACTTTAGTATTATTTTAAAAGGCTTTTTAAATTTTCAACAATTTCATTAATTCGCTCCTGTTTAATGTGCATTGTTAAAAAAAAATAATAAAATTACTTAAGTTTCTTAGAAATAATAGAAAGATGTGTAGTGACCACAAATTATGTGTTAAAAAAAATTATATTCATAAAATAGCGCCTCTAGAGAGACTATGTGTTATTGTGTCTACCAGTGGACCAACGCCGGTGGAACAAAGCAGCCGGTGTTTTTGTAATTCGCTTTAAAGGTTTTTTTATTTAAAAAAAGTAAACAGCACTAATTAAAATTTCATAGTTTTAGTTTTTTTTTACTACAAAACTGTGCTTGTAGTGAGAAGCTGATTTACATTCTGTACTGGTATTTTTTTGTTTCATCAAATTATCTCTAAAAATAACCAAGTGACAACAAATTTTGTGTTAAAAAAATTATATCCGTAAAATAGCGCACCTAGAAAGCCTAGAGAGACTATGTTATATTGTATCTACTAGTGGACCAACGCCGGTAGAAAAAATGCAGGCGGTATTTTTGTAATTCGCTTCAAAGAGTTACTATTTAAAAAATAGTAAACAGCACTAATTAAAATTTCATGGTTTTAATTTTTTTTACTATTAGAAAGATGTGTAGTGACCAGAAATTATGTGTTAAAAAAAATTTATATTCGTAAAATAGCGCCTCTAGAGAGACTATGTGTTATTGTGTCTACCAGGGGACTGACGCCGGTAGAACAAAAAATTAGCAAACAGCACTAATAAAAATTTCATGGTTTTAATTTTTTTTACTAAAAAACCGTCCTTGTAGCAAGAAGCTGATTTATATTCTGTACTGATATTTTTTTTTGTTTCATCAATTTATCTTTAATAATAACCAAGTGACAACAAATTTTGTGTTAAAAAAATATATATCCGTAAAATTGCGCACCTAGAGAGCCTAGAGAGACTATGTTATATTGTGTCAACTAGTAAACCAACGCCGGTAGAAAAAACACCAGGCGGTATTTTTGTAATTCGCTTTAAAGCTTTTTTAATTAATAAATACTAAAAAGCACTAATTATAATTTTATGGTTTTAATTTTTTTTACTAAAAAACTGTTCTTGAAGCGAGAAGCTAATTTATATTCTGTACTGATATTTTTTTTGTTTCATCAAATTATCTTTAATAGTCACCAAGTGATAAAAAATTTTGTGTTAAAAAAATATATATCTGTAAAATAGCGCACCTAAAGAGCCTATGTTATATTGTGTCCACTAGTGGACACATAGTGTCTACTAGTGGACCAATGTCGGTAGCAAAAAAGAATGCGGTATTTTTGTAATTCGCTTCAAAGCTTTTTTAATTAAAAAATAGTAGACAGCACTAATTAAAATTTTATGGTTTGAATTTTTTTTACTAAAAAACTGTACTTGTAGCGAGAAGATGATTTATATTCTGTACTGACACTTTTTTGTTTCATCAAATTATGTCTAATGAAAACCAAGTGATAACAAATTTTGTGATACAAAAATNTAATTCGCTTCAAAGCTTTTTTAATTAAAAAATAGTAAACAGCAATAATTAAAATTTTATGGTTTTAATTTTTTTTACTAAAAAACTGTTTTTGTAGCGAGAAGCTGATTTATATTCTGTGCTGACATTTTTTTGTTTCATCAAATTATCTCTAATAAAAACTAAGTGATAAAAAATGTTGTGGTTAAAAATTTATATATGTAAAATAGCGCCTTTAGAGAGCCTAGAGAGACTATGTTATATTGTGCCTACTAGTGAACCAACGCCGGTAGAAAAAATCAGGCGGTATTTTTGTACTTCGCTTCAAAGGTCCGACCACTGGAAATGTAGGTATTATTTCTTGCAATGAGAAGAGACTGAATAATGCTAATAAAATGAAAACTTTGAAGTTACGACAAAAGTAAAAACACTAATGATAACCAAGTAACAACAAATTTTGTGTTAAAAATTTATATCCGTAAAATCCCGCCTCTAGAGAGCCTAGAGATATTTTGTCTATTGTGTCTACCAGTGGACCAACGCCGGTAGAAAAAAGCAGGCGGTATTTTTGTAATTCGCTTCAAAACTTCGTCCACTGGTAATAAGGGTAGCATCTAGTTGGGATTTTTTTAAATGTTTTTAGTACAAAAATCCTACAACTTTTAATTATTTTATCATTTCGTCAACATTCTAAAAGCCTTTTTAAAGCTTTAAAATTGCACTGATTAACTCTTGTTTTAGCTGCAATATCATAAAAACTTATTCGAGATTTATGGGGAAAATACGAAGCAACTTTTAAAAGTTCTGGAATTTTACTTATTTAGAATATTAAAAATTCCTAAGAGTCATATTTATTTAAAGCTAATGAAATTTTAACAAACACCCTGTATAATGCAGCATTACTGTATGCCCAATTTTTTTATTTATAATATTAAATAAAAATAAAACCCATAAATAACGCATAAGGGGTTGAAATATAATTAAATGTTTAGTTGTGAGAGGGTTCGGAAATTGTGAAAAACTAAAGGGAATAGTAAATGCGGCCTCATGGATGCGGGTTCGGTTACCTCTGGAGCGCAACTTTTAAGCGACAAAGTTCAAAGTTTCAAGTGTAATTTCGAACGGCAAAGTTCGCAAGTTTCCAGCGGCAATCAGGTTTGTTCTCGGATGTCAACTCCGACGACGTCTTGTTAAGCCAAGAAACATGTGTTATAACGAATTACAAGTTTTCAATTTGCAATCAAAACTAGAATTTTCCCAACGTGCGCTTCTCCAACAAGTCATGTAAGCGAATCAAGGCCGCTGAATTAACTGTAGACACATTTAAATAATTCGTCAAAAATTGTACATAATTTGTTACGCTCTAACACAGCGTAATTCATGTTTGAAACAATAAAAAAACTATGTACGCGCCTTGTTTTAGAGATTAAATTGAAACATGTTATCGTTTTTAAAAATTAATACAACGTTTACAAAATAATGCACTGATAAACGAAATGGTTTTTATTGCTGATTAGGAATTTGCCGATTAAAGTTATTTTGTGTCTATATTTCATTTTATGCTATGACGAAATTGCATTGACAGCAAAGCATCTACAATCAATCCATCAATATTTAAAATTATTTTGCTTTGCGTAAGAGATATGATAATATGCAGTTCAGAAAATATAAAATAATTCCAAGCTTAACCCACATAACAACCAAACTAAGTAAAATTTATGTTAAAACAAGCATTTGCTAATAACGTACCAACATTATTTCACTTTATAATAACGTATTTGTTCATCATTTGTTGCTTTTAATTATTTATGCAAAAATTCAATATGCCAACTTTCAAATAATTATAAACCTGATTTTATTATTACCATTATTATTGCTGCCCAAGATGATTTATTGCAATTATTATTTAATTGTTGAATCAAGGAATTTAAGTAAAAAGTATGAAATGAAACAGAAAGTGGAGGTAAAAAGTTTCCATCATATGAAAAGAATATACAAAAAATATGCTTTAAAAATAAATGGTTTAATTGAGATTCCATTTAACAACTTAGTCAAAACACTAGAATACGTTTAACCAAGATTCTAATCTATTACCGAATAGTTGATTTAGAAATTAAATTTAAGAAATAAGGTATTATTTTTGAAATTGTTAACCCTAATGTAATTTT
Organism: Gymnusa sp. GC000175; assembly: GCA_030264735.1. Taxonomy (NCBI): domain Eukaryota; kingdom Metazoa; phylum Arthropoda; class Insecta; order Coleoptera; family Staphylinidae; genus Gymnusa; species Gymnusa sp. GC000175. The sequence goes on along the minus strand of JARJDX010060206.1, from coordinate 9,738 downwards.
TTTTATAAAATAATTATTTATAAAATAATTGGATTTTATATTTAAAGAAAAAAGTAGGTGAGCCTAGAATGTTTTTAAAGCGAAGAAAGTTACAATGTTTAAATACAATAAGATGGTAACCCTAATCTTTTAAAACTTAAAAATTAAAAAGAAATTGTAAAGAAGTTGGCAACCCTAATGTAATTGCTTTTTTCATAAAACAGTTGGTTTATATATAAAGGAAACAAGTTGGTAAGCCTAGTATGTTTTCAAACCTAAAAACCTTACAAAATTTAAATACAATAAGGTGGTAACCCTAATACTAAGGATAAATATATTTTTAAAGTTGGCAACCCTAGTGTAATTTTTTTTTCATAGAAACATGGCGACCCTAATTTATGTATAAGAAAAAAATTGGAGACTAGAATGTTTTTAAATTTAAACCTTAAAAAAATTAAAACTTTAAATAAAATAAGGTGGCTACCCTAATCTATTTTGGTAGATACTAATAAACTTGTAATAATAGACTTGTAATAATAGACTTGTTAAAGAAAAATAAAGACAATTAAAAAAAATAATTTAAATTAAGTTGGCAACCCCATTTTGAATTTTTTTTAATAAAAAAAAAACAGTTGGTAACTCAAGGATGTTTATAAACCTTGAAATATTAAAAAGTTTAAATTAAATAGGGTGGTTACCCTAATCTATTTCGGTTGAAACTATAATGAATTTGTAATAAACTTCTTTATTAAAAAAAGTAAAAATATAGAAATGGAAAAAAATTATGCAAAAAATATTTGGCAACCCTAAGGTGAAATTATTTTTTTCTAAAAAAGTTGGCAAGCCTTATTTGTGTACAAAAAAAAATTACTCAATGGTATCTATAAATATAAAAGCCAAAAGAATAAATAAAATAAGGTGGTAACCCTAATCTATTTCGGTAAAACCAACTTTTTAATAAACAAAAGTAAAGGAAATTAAAAAAAAATTTAAAAAAAAGTTGGCAACCCTAACATAATTTTTTTTTCATAAAAAAGTTGGCAAGCATGATACTAAAACATAAAGAAACATAAAGAATAAATAAAATAAGGTGGTAACCCTATTTCGGTAAAACCAACTTATTAATAAAAAAAAGAATTAAATTTTTTTTTTAATAAGTTGATAGCCCTAACAGAATTTTTTTTTCATAAGAATGTTGGCAAGCCTTATTTATGTACAAATGAAAAAAGTGGTCACTTCATGATGCTTATAAACCTAAAAACATAAAGAATAAATAAAATAAGGTGGTAACCCTAATCTATTTCGGTAAAAACCAATAATCTTGTAATAGACTTGTTAATTAAAAAAAAGTAAAAAAGTATCAAAAAAAAAGTTAAAAAAAAGTTGGCAAATAAATTATGTATGACGAATACAAGTTGGTAACTTGATGGGATGTTTATAAACTATAAAAAGTTGGCAACCCTAACATGAATTTTTTTTTCATAAAAGAAGTAGGCAAGCATGATGCTAAAACATAAAGAAACATAAAGAATAAATAAAATAAGGTGGTAACCCTAATCTATTTCAGTTAAACCAACTTTTTATTAAAAAAACAAGAATTAATTTTTTTTTGTTAAGTTGGCAACGCTAACATGAATTTTTTTTCATAAAAAAGTTGGCAAGTCTTATTTATGTACAAATGAAAAAATGTTTACTTCATAAAGCTAAAAACATAAAGAATAAATAAAATAAGGTGGTAACCCTAATATATTTCGGTAAAAACCAATAATCTTATAATAGACAAGTTGGCAATCATAAATTATGCATGACGAAAACAAGTTGGTAACTTGATGGGATGTTTATAAACCTTAAAACATTAAAAAGTTTAATTCCTATTAGATATTTAGCATAATTTATTCAAATTCATTTGTAACAGACTTGTTGATTAAAAAAAAGTAAAAGTATATAGAAATAGAGAAAAATTGAGAAAATTTATAAAAAAAAATTGGAAACCCTAAGATAAATTTTTTTTTTTCATAAAAAAAGTTGGCAAGCCTTATTTGTGTACAAAGAAAAATATTTGGTTACTCTATGATGCTTATAAACCTAAAAACAAAATGAATAAATAAAAGAAGGTGGTAACCCTTTTGTATTTCAATAAACTTGTAATAAAATTGTTAAAAATAAAGTAAAAGAAAATAAGAGAAAACAATTTGAAAATAAAGTTGGCAACCCCATTTTAAATTTTTTTAATAAGGCATTCCAATCTTCTGCCAAATGGGGATGCCTCCATCTTTAAAAAGTTTGACAGGGGGTCACAAAAAATTTGATGACATTGCGTTTGTATCGATAATCTGATTTTTTATTAGTTTAGAAATTATAATTTTAAATTTATCCAAGTATCATACACCTACATTAAAATATTCTATGTGATTCAACGCACAGTTTTGACAGAAGACTTGCATGCCAACAGCCGCCATATTGGTTACGTGGTTTACAACCATAAATTATGAATGACGAAAAACAAATTGGTAACCCTTGTTTATAAACCTTAAAACAGCAATTTTCGTGAAAAGTCAGATGATTTTGTGTATAATTGACATAATTTGTAAGATTTTGGTTAAAATGGCTTTAAACTGTATGAAATTTTGTTGAGTTTGGTAAAAATTGTGATGATTTGTCTAAATTTAAAGGATTTTGGAAATAAAAACGGTAATTTTAATCAAATTTGAGTAATTTAGATACTTTTTGTCAAATTTCAGTGATGCCTGTTAAAATTTAAATAACCTTAGTCAAATTTGGTCAATTTTTATTTAAAGTTTAAATAATTTTTGTAAAAATTGTAATATTTATTATTAAATTTGGGTAAATTTGGTTAAAATTCAATTTATTTTGAGTAAAGTTGTGATGACTTTCGTCACATTTTAGTGACTTTCGCCAATAATTAGATAGGTATTACTAAAATTGCAATAATTATAAGTCACATTTGGTTAAAATTTTGATGATGTTGATTTTTCTAATAAAATTTGAGTAATTTATGTCAAAATTTAAATTAATTTTGTAAAAAAAACGATTCCTCTTAAAATTTGGATGATTTTGGTTAAAATTCTGATAATTTCGTTAAAACTTTTTGTCAAAATTTATATTTTGATCTAATTTGAGCAATTTTTGTAAAAACAAAGATGATTTTGGGAAAAACTGCTATAATTTTGGTAAAATTTTATGTTTGTTATAAGTTACATGATTTTGGTTAAAATTGCAATGATGTTTGTCAGATTTGAGCAATTTTCGTAAACAATTCGTTGATTTTTGTTTAAATAAAAATAATTTTGATTACATCTGGGTGAATTTGGTAAAAACTGTGATGATTATGGTTAAATTTAAGTAATTTTAGTTCAAATTTAGATGATTTTATTTATGTTTTTAGAGATTTTTAACATTATTTCGACGATGTTTTTTTAAAATTGCGATAATTTTGGTCAAAATTTAAGCAATTTTAATTACAACTATAATTTAACCAAATTTGAAAATTTTATGTCAAAACTTTGATATGTCAGAACTTTTGGTAAATTGGGGCATTTTTCCTTAAAATTTCGTTGATTTTGGTTGAAATTCTAATTCGTTAAAACAAAAACGATTTTTGTTAAAATTTACATGATATATGTAAAAAAAGTGGAGGTGTAGTCACCACACGACTTTCATTAACGAATTTAAAACATATGCGCTACTTTTAATAAAAGCACAACTATATTTTATTAATTATCAGCCAATTAGGTTGGCAGTATGTCTCTGCAACTACATTTTTTTGTGACATGTATGTTGGCAATAACTTCGAAAGTGACATCCGTCACTTTTGAATGATATTTAACCTATTTCATTAATTGTTAGCTGATAATAATGACAGTAAGTCTCTGCTACTTGATGGGCATAAATTCAATAAAACGTTGCTTAGCAAGGAACAAGGATGAGTACTTGAAATGTTAAATTTTAAAAAAATTGTTATAACAAAATGTATTGCAAATTTAATTCTAAACACTTTTGAACTCCTATGTTTTTTTCCATAAACTTGAAAGTTTTTAAAATATTTGTAAAAAATAGAAAAACCCAACCAATAAACTACTACTTCAGGTTGGTAGATTTCTGTAAAAAGTCAATGGAACCTTCCAATTTTTGTTAAAAGCTTAATTATGAATTTCCAGGCCAATCAGTTTAGACGTCTGGCCTGTAAAGAGGACGCAGACAGAGAGACAGACATACAGACAGACACCACTTCGAAAACAACTTTTTCTGAATAAGGTGAGTCGAAAACGGATATTTTCGCAAAAATCTTGATTTCGAACATTTTCGCGATAACTATATTTTTTTTACTTCGTAACTGAAAGTAATAATCAATTTGGTCTAATTGAATTAGAATTTTTGTTAAAAATTGTGATGATTTGAGGCGAATTAGATGATTTTAGTCAGATTTGAACCATTTTCGTCAAAGTTAATGTAATTTTTGTAAAAAAAATGGCAGTTATAGTGACTGCCGATAGAAGTGAAAAGCATGTCGGTGACGCGAACGCACGAGATTTCACCCATCCAAGAAGTGTCACAGCACACGGCCGCTGCGCGTGCGCCAGTCATGAGCATTTCGGTGACGCGAACCCATAAGATTTTCCCCAACCAAAAAGTGCCCAACGCGGCTAAAGAAGTTTTCACTTCAAAAAATAATAGTTTTTGTTATATTTATGTGATTTTGATTACAATATAAATATTTTTGGTAACATTGTTATAAATTTAGTCAAACTTGGACGATTTGTAACACAGGGCGCCAGGTGACAACTGTCATCACCAAGCTATGCCACTGTTTGAGATGTACCAACCCTCCTTGTCAAAAGTGTAAAAATTGATTACCAAAAACAAAAATTTTACAAATAAGCTCCTCTTTAATAAAATACAGAATGAAAATTGTTTACATAAATCGTTCAAGTGCTTGAAAAATAATTAGAGAATATATCAAGCCATAGTATTAGAAACTTTGAGATTTACCAATCAACATACCTCTTAATCAAAAGTGTAAAATTCGTATTTCAAGAACATAAATTTTTGCATATAAGCTCCTCTTTGTGAAGATACTCTCATCTTAATAGGTAGAGCATAAAAATTATTTAAAAAAATTTTTGACTGCACAAGCAAAAAATTTTTTTTTTTTATTTTAAAACCTTAAATACTAATCCCCCCAATTTACACAATGTAAACAATTTTACAAAAATCATTTTACATATTTATGAATAGAAATTCCAAATCTGTTTTAAGGTTTATTATTTCCTTTAGCCATAATCTGCGCTTCCTTTAGGGGAAACATTTTTCTTGATCTCTTTCTAAAGTGCATTACAAAAACGTTTTTATCTTGACAGAGATTGTTGCTATTATCTAATATACGTGATTGTGAATGCGTTGATGGCCTGGACAGGAAGTAGATTATAGACCATCGGGCGGAACGAAATGAGAAAAAAAAAACGTATGTGTAACATGACGAACAGACAGCAACATGATGCACAATAAATGTGAATGCATGAGGATGAATTTGAATTATGATTAATTAATAACTATAATGTAACAGATATCGAACTGATGGGATTGTGTAGCTGTAAATAATTGTTTTGTTGTGAAAGATGTTGTGTTTGTACGTTGATGGGTTTTGTAATTTTACGCCTACGTGAGGAATCTTTTTTGGCATTGAATTTTTTACGTTTATTATGAAATGCTTGATTTCCCTTTAAGATATTTATTATTATTATTTATTAATTTTGGCCGAGAGTGTGGCGTAGTGGACGAGTCACAGGCTTCACAAGTGCGTTTAAGTTTTTGTGTGTTCTCTTAAAAGCAAATAAATGTGCAAGAATCATTAATGTTGATGATCATTGTTGATCCCTTACACACTGATCCACTTGGAAATTGAAACGTCAATACTTTGAAAACTTTAAAGAAAAATTTTTAGTTCAAAGATTAAAGATCGTCTAAATATCTGTCAGAAAAGTCAAATGGCTCGAAGCAATCATAGCAAAACGGTTCATCTCTATTTTCATTTAAAATTTTTTCGTCTCTCTAAATTGAAAAACAGTTTTTGCTCCCAAAATTAAAGTACTAAATGACCGCCATTTTAAAAAAATCCTGTTGGCTGTGTTCCGATCACCAAGGGTCCAAACAAATGGCTGTGAATAAGTTCCAAGAGCCTGTGTGCACTGTTCCGATGTTGATCGTAAGGAGGTTTCTTAGTTTGTTTTCCTTCGATGCAGGTTTGACAGCTGTTCATCCATTTTATTTTCATTTACGATGTAAATGAAAGTATAGTAATCGCGAAAATTTTCGAAATCAAGATTTTTGCGAAAATATATCCGTTTTCGACTTCTTTCATTCAGAAAAGGTTGTTTTCGAATTGGTGTATGTCTGTCCGTGTGTGTCCTCTCTTCAGCAATTAATGAAATAGGTTATATATCATTCAAAAGTGACGTATGTCACTATAAGAGTTATTACCAACATACATTTCACAACAAAATGAAGTTGCAGAGACATACTGCCAACCTAATTGGCTGATGATAATTAATGAAACATAGTCATGTTTCTATTGAAATGGATTTGTTTTAAATTCGTAAATGAAAGTCGTGTGGTGACCACACCTCCATTTTTTCTATTTCATTAACTGTAACTTTAGATAATTATTTTAATTCGAGTTTATGCTTAATTTATTAAAATTTTCTACTAAACTGTAAATTAATTCGAAAATTGTTTAAAATTTCCATATTTAAATATCTAACAGTTTTTTCTTATCTTATCTAGATTATGCCATAATTAGAATTCGCTTTAGATAATTATCAAAAAAAATTATAATTTTGGGTCTTCAAATTCAAGCTTTGTAACAATTTAAATGCGTTCTCTTCGCTTCAAATTTACCATGAAATTGCCCACAAAGGAGCACATAAAATGACTTCTTAATTCTTCCACTTACAAACGCATAACGAAAATTTTCAGTTAGTTCTTATGTTATTCTTTCAAAGAAAAAAAAGTTTTAGTCTAAAAAGATGCATGATTACATACATAATTGTTTCATTGTTCTTTACTTATCATCGTAGTTTTAGATAAATCAAAAAATTTAATTTTTTTCTTTAAAACTTTAATACTCCTAGTATTCAAAGTACTCTGGTGGAGCAACACAACCACTAGAGAGTTGAATTATGAAAAAACTTGGCTCAAAGACAAGGAGGACCTGATATGCCAGCGACTCATTATTAATAAGAGCTGAGATTCTGCCAATAATCTTTAAGAATGGATGTGTATTGTGAATCCAAGTGGTACCTACAGGAGCTAATTAGATAAAAAGGCGACCGACCTGTTCTTAATTTTCCGCCCAAACAATAAAAGAAGAATATGAAAAAGAATGGGAAGAGGTAGTACAAACAACAACGTCTCAACTACTTAAATAATAGATGCCAGTAGGCTGAGGAGTTTAACTGGTGATTGTTGACCCAACTAAAGCATGCCCCCTATAAATAAAGAAATGGTTGTGAAAAAGCTTGACCATTATCAATTTAGTATAGTGAATATATAAGAAAACTTCACGTCAAATAGGAAATTTTATAAAAACCCTTTGGTAAACGGAATTTTTGTTATTAAAGGGCTTTTTGGCATCAGATATTCTATGTCTCCTAGACACTTTTTAAAGCTAAACTTGACTTCCTTAAAGAGAAGAAGAAAAATCATCAAGGCAATAAATGATGACTGAACCTTAATACTACTAGCTATACCTCCACTTTGTGCGCGTGAACCTAGTAATTTCTTGCCATGAGGCTACAACCGCGAACCGGAAAGAGAAAAAAAATATAGTTCTAAATTATATTGCCTTTAAAGTCTCTGCGCCCTAACCTTATCTGAGAGAAAAAAAAAATTGAATATTATATTAATCTAGCAGGCTTTACACCCTAACCTAACCTGACATAGAAAATAAATGTCGTAAACTATATCAATTCAAATGACTACACAACTACATATTCCCAATATTGCTATATGAATTCGAAGGTTGGACATTGACAGATACTTAAGAAACTCGAATCGTTCGAAATGTGGGTGTACTGGAGAATACTATGCATTAGCTGGGTCGACAGGGTCCGAAATGAAGACGTCTTGCTGCACATGGGCAAAGATATGGAAATAATTAAAACAGTTAAGATAAGTAAACTGAAATACATTGCACATGTGATGCGACATCCAGAAAGATACGGAATTCTCCACCTTATAATACAAGGCAAAATAGTAGGAAGAAGAGGGCCAGGCTGAAGAAGAACATCCTGGCTATAGAACCTCCAAGATTGGTTCCATAAGTCCACCGCATCCCTATTTCGAGCGGCAGTCAATAAAGTTATAATAGCCAGAATGGTAGCCAACGTTCGCTAACAGACCTGATACTCGAAGAAGAAGACACAACTTTGACGAAGTGGAGAACAAAAGAGGAAGTTTTCGACTCAAAAGCCCATGCACCCTTCCCTAACCTTTAAGAAAAAAATGTTGTTAATTATACTGGTTTAAATGGCTTCGCACCCCAACCTAACCAGAGAGAGAGAGAATGAGAGAGAAAGAGGAAGAGAGAAAGAAAAAGTCATTAATTATATTAATTCAAATCACTTTATAACCTAACCTAACCTAATTTATATTTTTAGTAGTATAGGTAAGTTTGTTACACTCTTTAATAATTAAAAAGATAATATAAACCATAAAAATCTTGATGAATAATCTAGGCCAAGAGACTAAATACGTTGCTCGAATAGACATGCGTCACATACGATCACTTCTCAGACAATGGTATTAGTACCGCACCTCCGCACAACTAGACTTCACTTCCCCCACCACCTGTTCTCCCTAACACCGCATCATTCACAAAATTTACAATTTCTTAACATACAAATGATTATTGTTAGTTTCCTAGTAAAAATAAACATATGCTATCGCGGACTTTTTTCCACAACTTTTTAAGGGCTACAATTTATCTATCTACATTCTTTTACCATATCTTTTATGATTGAAGCGGAGTAAGTCATTTTGCGAAATTTCAGTATATTTTTCCAATTTCCATTTTTCTTCGTGTTATTTATTGTTGTTCATTCCATATTTATTCTAGAATCGCAGGCTATAGCTTATAATAACTTGCAAAGAATAACCTGTCAAAACATTTTTTAAATTGGCACCACAGTTTCTGAGATACATAAATCTCTGAGACAACAATGATTTTAGTTAAATGACAAAATCCAGCTTAGTGTAGAAATGAATTGATTAAAAACTCTTTCTTTTATTTATTTACCACACACAGCTTTTGTTGAATAAAAATTTCGAGACAATTTAACACTGTACCTTTTTATGTTCCTACTTTCCGTAGTTACTTTTGTAATACACTGATTACTGGCGCCCAACAAAATTTTTTCTTCAACGAACATCCCCTCAGCGTATTAATCTGAGCAGCTGTCCCCAATCAAACGTAAAACTAAGAAAATTGTTATAAATAATGAAAAGCAAAAGATAGACCAGGGGTTTACAAAAAATGTCGGAAATGTATTCGTAACAATACGCTTAGAAGAGTATCAACAACTAAAACTGTTTGATCACGTAGCAAGAATAATGAACGATAAAGTAACTTAACGACGTGTGACCACCTTCTACTTTCAGACAATTTGTGTAGATGGAGCATAATTCGAAATTTCACCAATTTTAACTTGTATGCAACACAGCATACATAAACGCATTAAACAT
>JARJDX010060141.1:0-10679 GCA_030264735.1 Gymnusa sp. GC000175 | reverse complement strand
CTGTAAATATTTAAAAATATTTCAATTTTTTTTCATTTTTATTTAATTTTTTTTAATATTTTCTGTAAATCTTTAAAAATTTCATTATTATTTCAAATTTTTTCATTTTTTCTGTAAATCTTTAAAAAAAATTCAAATTTTTTTTCATTTCGCTGAATCTGCTGCAGAGGCTATTTTTTGCATTAAAAACAAATCATGGTCTTTTCAAAAAAAAATTCCAAACAAATACGCACATATACATATAAAAAGGGCATGGTGGCGGCAAAGTATACTTAAATAAATTCCTAATATCATAAAATATAAAATAATACATCTGAGTTAACATTCTTGTAGTTAAAAGATTGCATTGATTTTAATTATTTCGGTGGTTTCAACAAATGTTTCGTTCGCATGTATGTTGGGTTGCATAGATTGATAAACTGTAAGAAAGGTTTAAAATAAAAAATTTAAAATGACTTTTTTATTAGTTTATATTATACATATAATTTTATTCTTTCTTCAAAAATTTAATGGCAGTTAATTTATTTAACTTCCAAGGTGTGATCGCGGATGTAAGTTGTTAAACTAAATTATCCAATTTGTATCTTTCGGTGATCGTTAGAAAACGGCCTTGTGTTTCAACTAAAAAATAAAAAGATGAAATTAAATGTATAAGTTGAGTGTTAATGAGTTTAGAGTTAGCAGCATGAAATTGGGAAGAAAATTAAGAGAAAACAAAAGTTTTAAGAGGTTGCAAATTTGCAAAACAAAAAAATAATTATGCACATTATTATGAAACAAAGATTTTTGTAATGTCGGTGCATTAGAGCGTTTACATCATTTTTACGCCTTCTTATTTGTTAAATACTTTTACAGTTGTTTTATATTTAATACAATTCTGTTAATTCAGGTTTACTTCAAATAAATAAAATATAAGTTTTAAAAATTTTATACCAACTACAAAAAAAAATCTAACAAAAGAAAGTAGAAAAACAGTTTAGGATCAGGGACCCTCATTTAACATTTGTCCCCTACGAGTAAAAAGGATAAAAATCCCATCAACGGCGCAACTTTTATTAATTTTAACTTCTCTTTACCCGCAAACAAACTGGGATGTGCAATAAAATATCAAAAATAGTATTTTATCTAGCGAGTGCGAACGAGACTTGAGTGTGAAGTTAGGTACACGTTCCGTTAAGCAAGTGTACCAACCACACGAGTGACAATGAGCGGATCATAATAATTTTAGCCAAAGTATTGTGGCAGCATTAAATTTTAATTTTTATAATATTGACAAATGTCTGCTTTTTTACGAAAAATGACAAGTCGTGGGTATATAAAATATATTTTATATGCCTATGACGTCACTTTTAGATAATTTTATAGTTATTTGTCTAAAAAATATTAAGCAGAGGTCCACAACCTTTCCAAATCAAAGATCCATTTCAAGAAAATCAATCTCTGATAAATTTTTTATATGAGTTTGTGAGTTTATTTTTTTTTTATTTTGGTCAAAACTAACGACTTATTGACCCTTTACAACTCAATGAGGGTTACTATGAACCCCGTTGGAAACCCCTGGTTTAAAGTCATAGAGTTTTGTTTCCTTGGTTAAATTACAGCGTGGTGACCAGCACTCTCTGTGTAAGAGTCAAAAATAATACAAAAGATGACGACACGAGTGTTACTATAGGGACGATCAAAAACAAGCAATAATAAACAGCGAGTGAGCGAAAGGGCCATATTTTAGTGCATCTTTAATACTCTGACAATACTTCGAATACAGTGTTGGATGAGTATATCGTGTTTGAATATCAAATTTACCTAATTTTTTCCGACACTTATGTACTTTTATTTTTTGATTTTTAATTTAATATTACAATATCCTTATTTATCGATTAATTTTCGTGTCATGTAATATATATCCTATATTAGTATTATTTAATTATGCGCAAGACTTATCGTACATTACTAAAAAATTAAGCTTTTTACCTAAAATTATCAAGCTAGCAGAAATTACAAAAGTTAGATTTTACATCTATAAGTCATTTGACCAAGGTGGCTAATTACCACCCTGTATACATATTATTAATAAGCTGTCTCTTAAGTGATCATTAAAACAATTCTGATTTTTGAAGTTGATGCTCTAAACAGGCCAATTGAAGAGCACTTCTAAAAATCGTCAAATCCCTTATTTTGACGGTAAATAATCTAACCCACTGGTTTCCAAACTTTTTCTATCAGCGCCCCCTTTCTTTCGTAAAAGGTTGCCGCGCCCCCCTTTAATTTTTATAACAGCCTAACTTCAAAAATCGTAAAAAAATTATTTAATGGAATACAAAAATAAGTACTACAAACAAATATTGTTATTATATAAGGTATTTATTATAACAAATCTTATTATATGTTTATTTTGCGCGCCACCCTTGAAACAATCTCGCGTCTCACAGTTTGGAAACCGCTGCTCTAATAGAAGTACTCAACTCGAAAGAAGACCAAATACTGCACTACCTTATCAACAGAATTTTGAGCGCGTTCCTACAAGAATATACCTCGATTCTGCGGTTTGTGTAGAAGACTGCACACATCAAGAAAACCTGGGGAAACAATCGCAATGAACAGAAAAAAGGTCTAAAATTCGGATCTCATCTCTATTTTATTCTGAAAAAAAAAACCTCAGACATTTTTAAAGAGCCCGTTAAATACTGTAGTAGAAGAATATTAATGATGATGCTGAAGTTCAAAAATGTTTATCTTAATTGAGCTCTTTCGGGCTCCACATGTTTCTATATTATTATCTCTTGTTAACTCTGTGTATAAAAGGTTATTTCTTACAAAGTTTTTGCGAATCGCTTATATACATAAACCAAAAAAATTAGCATAAGAGCGAAGAAAACGTGTTTGGGTAACGTACTTACAAGAACTATTTCGAGATAATAGACCACAAAAAATACCCAAAAAACAAAATCTGATTAAAGTAGGTCAAAGAGAGAATAATAATGTTACACCCACGATCGTAACAGCGATTCAAAGTGGTAAAAAACCTAGTATAAGATGATATCAGTTACATTTAGAGTTTTCAAAAGTTCCGGAAACAGAGATTGTCCAGATTTTAATATAGGTTTATGTCCCGCTGTCCCGAGGCAGGCTCCCAGGATGTCCATTTATCTGACCAAACTATTGTTGGCGTTGGTAAAATCATTTCTTTATTTAATCCTCCTATAAAATTATAAATGTGAATTTGGATGTTTGGATATTCAGATGTTTCTTACTCAATCACGCCTTAACGGCTAAACGGATTTGGATAAAACTTTGTGGTCTATGTCGCAGATTAACACAAATGCTACATATTTGTAAAGTAGCCTAAACCCTAAAGAAGAGCTAAGCATGAATCTCCCTAAAATTCGTATTATTAACGTCATTAAATTTTTATTTGTCAAAACCACAAACTAAAGGTGACATCAAGGGCGTAGCCAGAGGAGGAGGGGGGGCTAGGAGGCTGCAGCCCCCCCCCGTCCTTCAAGGCGAAGCATTACGTGAGGTGGTGATGGTGCAAATTTGCGTTGGATTACGCAAAATAACTATCTCCGCACATATTTTGCATCAAAATGTTTTATTATATTTGAGACAGATTCTCCCCCCTTATGTAATTAGCCCTCCCTTGCGGAATTTCAGGCTACGCCACTGGGTGTCATGCTACGAGCGCCATCTTCCGGGGTAATATAAGAATTATAATAATTATAAATATCCCATAAAAATTATTAGTTCTTTAGACTCAAAAAACAACGTCCGTTCAACGCCGGGTAAAAACATCTAGTAGGAAAATAAATCCACGAAAAGAAAAAGTCAGAATAAAAAATGTTGACAATGGCTCTTCTTAGTTAATTTGAAATCAAAATTTTAGAGTCATTTAACAAACCTCCAATCTAAAATGATCACAATAGAGGCAAACATTGAACATGAGCCGTGTAGCTCAGCAGTTTACACATCCAGCTGCTGAGCTCAAGCCCACCGCAATAAAAACTTTTAAATACTGAACACTATCCCAATTCCCCTTGCCAGAGTGGAGTTTCATTGCTAAAACTTTCTCTAGTCCAGAGTTAAATGAGAAATCTTGTAAGTCCACAGGTTAGGAATTAAGATTACACCGTAGGTCCACTCGTAATGTAATTTGCCAGAATAACTGGCGGCAGTGTAGCTCAGCGGTCTAGGCAACCAGCTGCAAGAGTACAAGAACATTGGTTCGCGCCCCACAGCATGCAAGATATTTATTTAAATATTTAAATGCTCAACACTGCCCCAACTCCCAAACCCGCCTTGCCAGGCTGGGGTTCCATGGTTAAAACCTTCTCTGGTCCGGAGTTAGATAAGAAATTATGTAACTCCAGTGGTTCGGAATCCACGCTAAACTGTAGGTCCACCTTTAATGTAAGTTGCCAGCATTACAGGCAAAGAAAAGGCTATGCGCCAGGAGTGGCGTCCTAAGCTGATGACGACTGGCTGAGAAAACGCCAAAAGCAGTGGTTACATTGAGATTAAAAAAATAAGCTGAAAAAATATTATCGTTCCTTATCACATAACGCAGCAAATTAGTATTTTCAAGTCTTATTGCAGTAAGATTCAATATAAACGCACGTTTTGAAAGGATATTAGAAAAAATCGACAAAAATCAAGGATATCATTAAATCCCTTAACAATAATTAATATTTATGTTTTACACGAATATTAAAAAATTAATTTAAGGCCATTTTGAAATTGATATTAATTTCTACGCGTTGGTAATGAAGGAGATGCTTTTTAAAATTTTGGGTATTCCCAGCAGACTCCTAGTATTTGCAAGCGGGCTAGAAAGGTTAGAGAAATATATCCTAATGAAAGGTGTTTAATAGGCCAGAGTAAGTGGTTATAAACCACGGCAAATAATTAACAATATCTACATTTCTATAACAAATATAAAAACACGTACCAACAAAAGATCATGACCGCAAATATGGAAGGGAGATGGAAAAATTTTGGTTAAGGATGGTGTCCGCCGTTGATCATAGTTTTGGTAACACTGATCTAAACTAAAATGCCTCGTTAAATAATTTAAATGGTACTCAAAAATTTATTACATTAGTAACAAATGTGCGTATGTTTTTTTTATTTGGCTTGCAAATATAATTTCATCATCGCCATACTAATTTTTGAATAAACATATGTAATTTTTGTTTATGTCACAATAGAAATTTGAAATTGTAAGAATTAGGCAAGATTAGCTTAGTAATAACCATGAATTTAATAATAATATAAGCACTTTTTCAGTAGATTAGGATTCGTTTAAAAATATATTCAGACAAATTTTTATTTATTTTTCTATTATTTGATAATAAGATCAATTTTACTACTACAATATTTTAGTAACACTGATATTTACGATCTGAGTTATTTGTACAGAGAAAATAATATGAAGGACGAATATTATCAAGAAAATTATATGCAACGCAAGAATTAATAACCAAGATTTCAAAATATATTATGTTACATTGTCGCATTTTAATATGCACAGAAGAATGTTATTTATTTTATTTTTTTTTCAACATCCTGTGTCAACAAGCGATCATAATACAAAAAACGTATAAGCTAGGTACATTTAAAATATTCAGGGGCGTATTTATAGGTGTGCGCAGGACCTGGGCCCCGGAAAGCCTAAAACTGTAATTTTTATTTTATAAATATGAATTTCACTTATTTTATCATATAAAATGTATAAAATTGTAGCAAATAGTAATACGTTCCTGGTGTGACTTTAGTATTCCATATCTACACATACACTAGTTTTGTTGTGGGAAATAAAGTCATGTAAAGATGCAAGAAAAAATGATTTTGATCAAATGGTGTATACATTTTTATTTGCATATATGTATCGATGGAACATATTGAAATATCATTTACAGGAAAAAAAAAAAACGATAAAAATATTAGCTTTACAAAGTGGTCACAGCAAGAAGTGTTGCTGTTTTCTCTGTGAAAGAAGGATACAATCAGGTAAAGAATACTCCAATTGTCATTGCTAAAAATAAGCACAAAAAGTCGCTGCCAAAAGTTGAAGCAAAATCTCCTGCAAAAAAAATTGAAAAAGATGTTCTTATACTGTTGTTAAACCATTTGCTATAACGAATAAATGCTGCTAGTAAACCATTGCAATCGAAAGATGGATGGTCACCTATTGATGGCTTTAACAATATTCACTTTTATAATTGAAATCAGAAATGATTATAAACTATTGAATTCGAAGATTTTTGGTAACGTCAGGTATTGTACATTTAAATCAATGCTGTCCAACAGGCGGCCCGCGGAAGGATTTTTCTGGCCCGCGAACAAAATCAAGTTACACATTTCGTGTTGAGTTCTTTTACTGTCCAAAAATAAAAATTTTTGAGTTTGAGTTTTCATTATTCTTTTTCCTTTTTTTTGGCCCCCGAAAAAATTTCAAATGAAGAAATGGCCCGCGGTCCTATAAAACTTCTATAGGACCGCGGGCCATTTTTTCAATTGAAAGTTTTTCGGGGGCCACAAAAAAGAGAAAAAGAAGCACTGATTTAAATGAAACTTTGAAAAAAAAACGCTAGAAAAAAAACAAGAATTTTTTTGGCGAAATTGAGGAAATACAATTAGAATTGGAAGGAAAAAAACAGATCATGGAAAATATATACAGTCGAACTTCCCTATGTCGAATCATCATAGTTCACTAAAAAAATAGAAATTTCGAGTTTCAGAAATAAGAACAGTATGCGATCTTGATGCAAAAATTTGCGAAAAATCGAGATATGGAAAAATTTGACTTAAAGATGTTTGAGTTATGGAAGTTCGACTGTATATATATATTAGTAGAAATTTTAATTATTAAATTTAAAAGTAGAAAAGAGTCTGCTAAATCAATTATAAAATGATAAATTTTCTTAGTTTGGGGTCTAGGTCGCGTACTTTTATTGGTTATAGCAAACGTTTAGCTCGCCATTGCATGGCGCATTCCCAAGGCAGAAAAGTCCGTTGACTGAAGATCTTGTTCGAGTAAGTATACCTATAAAGGACGAAAAAACTAGTGGGGATGAGAATTTATTGATGAAAACAAATATTTCCATGTAAGGCTAATTTCAAAACCCTGCTCTCAATTTAAATTAGGGCATTTCAAGTTATTTTTACAAAGAATTTTGAAAAAGTATAGCAAATAAAAAAATTAATAACTTACTGAAAATGTATTTAGAGTACATTGACTAAGCTGCTCTTGAAGCAGCAACAGAGCTACAAAAACCAAGGTTTTTGCCACTCTAAATTAGAATATTTTTACATTCGTTCTCCTACAGAAACCTAAGCAGTGCTTATTAAAATAGAATCTAAGAAAATTAGAGAAAATGTTTGCCCTTAAAGATATTTGGAGACTGGCCGAGTTTCTACATGCAGAAATATTGGCGCCAGTTTGTCGCCAGATTTGTAGCACTAGTTTTTGTGGCACCAATATATGTTTCCACAATTTTTATCAGTTTTCAACTGGCATCAGATTAAAAACAGCATAAACTGAATTACTAGTAGCAAGCAAAAATGTGCGAATGCAAATTGTAACTGTAGCTCCAAAAAAGACTAAAAAGAAAAAAACGAAAAAATAGATGTTGGGTTCGCATATGCATTTCACGCAAAATCTTTAACAAAGTCAGGCATAACCTCAACAATTTTCTCAAGGTTCTGTTTTATTTCGATCTTTTTAGGATGAAATTTTATGATTCTAGACTCTAGACCTAGAGGCATGGATATTCCTCGTATGCTTCAAAGAAACTGAATTATTGAGCTTTTATGATAATTTTTTTAAACTTTTACCATTGAACCAAGGTGCTGTCTTGCTAACTGGTGCCAACAAGTAGAGCTGCTTCATATTTTCATTGAAGCAATGACTAGTGGTGCCGGTGCCAGTCTATTGACGCCAATAGGCGATTCAAATTAATTTTTCCCGTCATGTTTTGGGTGGACCTAGGCTAATAATGGGTAAGCGCATTTGTTTACATTCAATGTAAAACATATGATGTGTAAATTTGTACTGTCATGTGTAAATCCATTACTCACTTAAATGTTACTTTTAATACTTTACAAGTGACACTTTACTTATTTTACAATGATTTGCACGGGATTAAACAAAAATAATTGCATATAACAACATATAACAGCATGTACCTTATTTATAGGTTATGAGGTTACCCATTTCTAGTTTAGTTCGAAATTCTCCGCTAGATAGCGTATCGCTTAGCTTGAATCGCGAATTGAATTAGCATATGGAAACCAAACATAACCGCTAAAAGGATGAATGTATAAAGTTAAAACCTGTGATTAGGTATTGCCCCCTTAAAACTAAACAAGTGGAAAGAAAAATGTTCTTAACCTTCCTTTAAAATGTTAATGCTGACAAAAGTAAAAATCTTTCAGAAAAAAGTTATTCGTTATTTCTAGTAGATTCAGAAGGTCTATCTGGAAATAACAGTTTGACCGTGAAAATTAGCCTAAAATGAAATATAAATATACCTCTTCTATAAAAATTTACTTAATGACATGGGGCCCAAAATATTTTGCGCATAGGGCCGACCCTAAATACGCCACTGGGCATATTTCTATAGATACTTGTTTATTTCAATGCATTGTTTATGGTAAATACCAATAAACGATACGTATAAAAATTATTATCAATTTTACTACGAATATTGTTTTTGCTTATATCACCGATTAAAACAAAAACAAGGTCTGAGCAATGATGCGTCAACAAGTTTACATGTGTAAAGAAAGACTTGCAAAGACTAATGTTTCTTAAAAACATAATCTAGCAACCTTGAGTCATCGGAGTACAGTTACTAGTTTAGTTTTTATTGCTGTTTTTGATAATCACTTTTCGTAAAAATGGATTTCAGATATTATGTTTCAAATTAAAAAAAAGTCCTTACAAAACGCATTAAATGTTAAGAGCAGTTTACTACAATTCTTATGGCTATGTACAAGTAGTTTGAGCGTTTTGAATCAAATGAGTAAAATCATGCCCTGGACAGCCGTGCTCAGAACAAATTTACTCGGAAGTAAATGAATTGGCTTGAAAAAATAGTAAGAAAACTCATTAATAGCAGTTTATTGCAACCTTTAAGACAATGTAAAAATGTTTAGAGCGATTCTTAAAAGGCTTGGAATCAACTAACGACAAGGAAAAGGCTTGAAGCTTTTCGACAAATAATTTTAGAAATTAATAAAATCGTTCAAAAAGCTACAACAACGCAATTAAAAGCACTCACCAAAGACGATAATGGTTTCAAAGGCTGTTATAAGTGCGATCAGCGATGGACCAAGTGGCAAGTTACAAGTACGAGTACGAAATTTACAATATGAACGTGTGTTGTAGTTCGTACAAGTGCCGATAATGTGCGAGTTGCACAAATATTTTTTTCAAAATATATTTTTTTTAGTTTAAAATCTATTCAAAGAATATTTAATACTTTAACTTCAAACTGGCATCTGACCAATTGTGGTTGTCATGCGATCATTGGCGCCTGTATTTGTTTTACGACTCTCATTGGTCAATAGTTCATTATATAATAAAAATTTGTTTAATTATAAAATTCATAATTAAACTGGTATCGGAATTATAATAATTAACTTTTAATACAATCGAAAAAAAATTAATTATTGTTTAATTCAGCGTATTATTTAATCAAACCTTGTATAAATATATTTGGACCAACAAAATGTAAACAAGAGTTATTACTGAAAATTAAAAAATGCTTAATATTATTGAACAATAAATTTTATTAAAATACAATATTTAAAAAAAAAACAAAGGAATTTGTTTTATATAGTAAACAAAATTATTTACTTTATGTTATCTTTAATGAAGATAATACTAGAGCTAAAAATACCCCTGACGTCATTTTTCATGTCTATAATAATTTGTTTTATTGTTATTTTTCAAACGATTAAAGTAACGGACAAAAAGTTATGGCTTTACTTTAATCAGTACATGGAAACACGTAAGTAAAATTAATCTTCTAAAAAAAAGTATTGTTCACGCATTGCGACGCATTATTTCTCTTAACAATTATTACACGTACATTAAAAAAAATTAGTTATGCATGCTGCAAGTATGGTGGTTCGATGTGCAAGAAATTATTCATCTCGATCTGCCAATTATTTATTTTATAATGATGTGTTATTAATTATGAAAATAACTAGAAACGCATTAAAGTATGATTTAAAATTGAAATGTTAATCCTAATCACTTCCTTATTGATTAATTATTTTCATTAGGAAAAATGTGTTTTTTTTTTGTTATTACACCAGATAAATGGTAATTTTAGAAGAAACGAGAAATGTCTGGAAAAAAATCGAATATTTATTTAAGCCCAAGTCTGTGTAATACCTAAACAGCAAAAATTTAGATTTCAAAAATTGAGTATAGGCTCTAATTTACAAAAAAAATTAAAATTGTACTTATTCGCGTGACTCGAGGTATCACCAATGGGTGGGGGTACAAGTTAAAAATTATGTTATAAAATGGAACAAAAAATTGTTTATTATAGAATCAGTCGCAGGTATTACCTACAATTATACCAATAAAAGACTAGTAGTGACATTTCACTATTTTTATTAAATTTGTTTCTAACATATGTTTCGGCTTGCGCCATTGTCAAGGACTT
>JARJDX010060094.1:0-28147 GCA_030264735.1 Gymnusa sp. GC000175 | reverse complement strand
GGTTGTCGGTTTTTCATCGCGCGTCAAAGGAACTTGCGCATGCTCTCATGCGCCAAGCTCGCCATCCACACATTGGCCACATGTTGTGCTAGCTTAAACTCAGACATGTTGATGTTGGCGTTGCAACTTTTGAACTGGTAAGTTTGTGTTTGTGAGCCAATATGTGGATACCCACTTGCGATATGTCAAAGAAGAGCAAATGTTGGAACAAACATTGGCCTGACCATGTGCACCAATATGTGGAGCCGGCTTAAGAACAACATGTTTAAAGCAGAGCCATTTAGAACCCCTAAAAGTAAAAATACGAACTAGTGAGCCGCACTGAGGATAATAAATATATAGGGCAATAATATCCAGTTGATAACTGAACTAAATCTTAGTCTTCAGAGATAATGAAAAACAGTTTTTGACTTTGATATTCTTAGACTCTCCCGTTATGCTGAATAACAAATTATTTAACATAACAAGGATTCTGAATTTTGATAGCATATTTTCTTGAGTGCTAAATTGGTTAGAAAATAAGAAAGAGACACACCTTTTCTTGTTAAAAAATCGAATTTTTTTTAGTTTTTTTAACCTTCCAATTTCATTTAAAGATTTTAGTTTAAATCACTAAGTTATTAAATATAATATATAAAAGGGAGAATGTCCAAAACTAAGCAACGAATACGTAAATAATCGGAAACTGGACACATATACGATTAAACGAACATAAAGGAGCAACTATTGCTGTTCCCTGTTTATTGAATACAAGAAAGAAATAATAAAGGACGTGTTATACTTATACCAACACAAAATTCTCCACTATAAGAGAAAATAGCTATAAAGAACGAAGAAACCCTAAAAACACATATCTAAAAGCATGGTACAAAGTTTAACACGGCACGGATAAAAGTAAAGGTTTCGTGAGGTCTAATAGAAATAAATTTGTGACCATTGAAATAACTTGAAAAAAAACTATGGACAATCATGGTTACAGTTTAATTTGGATTACAGAGAAAAGTAAATTTTAGAGCCTGTTAGCGTTACCCGGAAGACACCACGTGGAGGTCGGCTCTGTCGTCTTCCATATAAAATGTTACTTATGAATCATAATGTTAAATTTGAAATATGTATGTATCAAATGTTTTCTTTTATAACTTACCTTAAAAAGATTTTGCAACATCTGTGCAGGTGCCTTATATCTTTTTCATGTGTGTAGAAGGAACACCAAACAGACAAAGAAATAATACAATTAACCTGGATATATATACAACGTATGTCAGAGCGGTGATGACCCAAGAACGACATGGAGATACGAAACAACAGACGGAAGCGAAGAAGAACCCCAAAAATAATGGAGGGAGAAAATTAAATAACGACAAGGGTGAGGGGGTGCTTACAGAACGACAATGAAACGATGAATGTTAGGCATCACACAATGAGGGAGGTATAAATACAGTCGTGAGCTAAAGATTGCTTACAGAGTGAGAATTGAACGATGGAAAATGATGAAAGTTAGGCATCAGATGCTTTGGACAACGAGGGAAGCATAAATACAATTATGAGTGAACGGTTGCCTACGGTGGGATGATGAAACGACGAACAAGTATGGAAGTTAGGCATCGGATAACGACGAAAGATGGCGATATTGTCCTAAATCCTTAAACCGCTGATTAAAATATTTTATGTTTCATATATTAGTTAAAAAACGCTTAAAACTTAAATCATGGCATTTTTGTGTAGTATGACAACACTGCATTAGCACTGTAGAGTTGTTCATAGTTGTTATGGGTTCATAAAATTCTATACAGATGTCGCCACATATATAATTCTATGGAAACAAAATTTTTAGTTGTTAACTTTTAAGTATATAAGATAGATAAGATATTTGTTATCATTATCATTTATTTAAAATAAGTACACTAAAAATATTGTTTAAAATGTATTTCTTAAGGAACTTTCTATTAATGAAATTTTGGTGTTTATTTTTTTAAATTGTGGAAATCTTGGGATGGAAAATGTAATGTTTTAAGGGTTGTTGATATGGAAATAAAATAATGATAATTATTTAGTGGGTCAAGGGATTCGTTAGAAACTGGAAACTGCGAATGGCAAAGTCACGCGCAAACTCTTAGAAGACTCTTAAATATAACGCTTGGTTGCCACGGTGTGCGTTGTTGAGGAGTGCACTTCAGTGGATGATCATCATTAATTCTATGGACAGAAGTGCATTTAACTTGTGCATTTGTGTTACGTTTGTTAGTGAGATACGAACGAGTACTAATCGTGTAGGATCGCGCAAACGCGTGACCGATAACAATAACATGAATTGTCGTAGTTTGTTATGGACGTTTGTTCAGAGCTGTGATACTGCACGATGATATAAGGAGAAAATTTCCGATTTTAGTCGACATATATTTACGGCAACACAGCACGGCATAAACCAAACATTTGCTTGGAGCTTCGTCGGAACCGCGGCATGGTGGACACCTTGGTTCTACTACGTTGTTACTGTTTTTATTATTTGTGAGAGTCTCGAGAGGTTACTGATAATAGACTAAGGCTACCTACTTTTTAGTGCATAACCAAAAATAGACGCCGTGAATTTTTTTGCTTACTATCCAGTGATAAAACCACGTTTTTTTTATTTTAAAATCCCGTTCATTTGAAGGATATGCAAACTCAATTTCATTAGAGGTAACGTATAGTAAATATTTGTAGTATGATTTTTGTGAATGGAGAAATTATCAATCAAAATAATTAATTTATCAACCAATTAAATAATTTTTATCCCGATTCGCATTTGTTTTATTTCCTTTAAAATGTTTTTTTTTTCGCTCGAATAAATTACAACTCTAGAAATAATTACAAATCGACCTTCTGCGTTGAATATATAAATTTAATATGCCGCAAGTGAAATGAACTACCTGGAATGTAAATTACCTCACGAAAAAACCTTTTTTTGTAAAGGGCGGGAAAGACCAATAGATTTTTAAAATGTTGTTTTCAAACCAATACCCTTGTCCATTTATTTTATACCTAACATCCTTCTTCTCGGAAACAGGGTACGAGGGAATGAATGAAAATTATCATATGACGCTCCTTTTACAGAGGGGTTGGATTTTTTTTTATTACTTTAACTTGAAGCTTAAGGGTTGTTTTATTTTTGGGGTTGGGTACCATTGGAGGTACCGGTCCCCATCATGCGGATTAGCGCATTTCCGCATCTCTCTTGTGATATACTTTTTTTGCGAAGGGTCGCGTCTGCGGCGTCCGGTATTGTGGGTGCAGCGCGCGTGGTATTGCTATCGATTCCATAGAGCCGTCATAACATAACATAGCTTCCCCACTTCAGCTCAATTCTCAATTTGTAGTACGCTACGAGGCGTGGCTATAACACGTGCAGACTTCTCAATATACCTTAACATAATTTTCAAATTAAGAAATAATTAATAACAGACATATTCTTACTTAACCCTAAATCGTAGTTAGCTTTCAATTTTTATCCTAAAAAAATACCATTTGATTATCCAAATTTGTAACGTGGCCGTGGTACTTATTTAATTTTATTGAGTGTGTAAGATGGCTTTGATGAAAGGAGTTTGCCTATTTGGGCAAATAAATTGTTCTACAATGATGCACAAGAACACACAAGAAGTACTCCACATAAGAAAAACAGTAACAGAACAGTAAACGTCAATCCAGCAGCAAAAAATCTCATAGCAGTACTGTACTGCCGGAAGCATATTCCCGATCACCATAACATTTGGGTCTATAAACCAATTTAGAAAAATAATAATGTTTAGTTTGACGGAACATAAAATTTTAAAATTATTTCTAGTAACCTTAGCTCCCCCTTATATTTTTTTAAAAGTTATGGTACGTGACGTGCCGCACGTTGCTTAATGCTAATGGGCGGTTTCGTCCCTTTGGTTTAAAACTTTAATTTCTATTGTTTAAAAAAGCAAAACATGTTCCCAATTTATTTTCAAACGGTCTTTTGATTCATTAATTGGTTGTTAAAAGGAGAGAAATGAAATGAATTAAAGCTTTAAGACTTCGGAGCAACTATTAGTAAAAAATGCAAATTTACTAATTAATTTAGAAAGAAAGCATAACTTGAATCGATGTAAATATTTTAGTTTCGGGTGTAAGTCGCGCAATTTTATTACTTGTGCCCAAAATCTCCATTGTGGCAACAATGGCTTCGAAGTGTAGAGAATTTTTAATTTAGAATTTAAGCTTTCACGACTTAAATCGATGTATATTTTTACTTTCGGGTTTAAGTCTCGTTGTTTTACTTGTTGCTCACCAAAATCACATGTATATATGTATGTAAAATGCTCAAATTGACTCCAGTAGGCAATGTATTAAATCTCCTAGAAGCCACGATAACAAATTTAAAATCAGTTGATGAGTTTTCGAGATATTAAAAAAAAGTAAAATCTTTAAGTATTTTGGACAAAAAATTGAAAAATCATGTGAAAATTTACCAAATAAGTAGTATTTTATATTACATTTTTAAAAAAAAGTCCGCAACCCGATTTTCGATTATGGTCTTAGTTCTTTAGAAATGATTTATGTTCTAAGTTGGAGTGGTCGTAGCTCAGTTGGGCTGCATGTTTCGTAATGAGCTATAGGTTCGGTATTCAAATATCTAAAAACTAACATTGGGATTTTATGTACATGCCTCAAAATAACCCCATTTTACTGGGACAGACAAAAAGAAAAAAATTAGAAAATTCTGATTCTGAGCTTAATACCTATAAGATGGGGATGGGCAACTTTTTATAAAGTCAGGGCCACATTGTCCTTTGTACATGTTAATCTTCACCCCCGTTGTTTTTTTAATCAAAGTTGTCTTCTGTTCACGCTGTTTTTTGTCGATGTTGGTCTACGCTGTTCTTTGTCCTCGTTGTACCTTGATCACGTTGCTCTTTGTTCATGTTGTTCCTTAGTTACGTTATTCTTCGCTAACATTGTTCCTTATCCACGCTAACCTGTGTCGACGTTGTTTTCTAGTGTTGGCCACCCTTTATTGAAATTTGTTGGGCAGAAATTGAAAATGGTGGAGGTGGAGGGCAAAATTATAAGGTAGGAAATTAAAGAGTACAGATCAAAATAAACGATCTGGAAATTGAAGTCTCTGACCACCGCGGTCCGCACAAATTGTGATGGAGGGCCGCGGGTTGCTCAACCCTGATTCTGCAAAAAAATTGCAGGCAAAACAATTTTTCACAGCCCCCGTAACTCAACTCAAAATCGGTCGTCCTGTTTTAAGCCACATGCTACATCCGTATATTTGGTCTAAAAATATCATAAATTGCTCATATTTCCATATTTTATAAAGCATGGATCACCACCTTGTAAACCATTCTTCAATTTAAGCCCTTGTTTTTTAGAGATTCCTGTCTAAAGTTGGAAAATACTATATTTTTGGCAAAGTTATGAAATAAAAAAGTTGTTAAAACGTGAAACTTTTCTAAAATAGGAAAGAATTAAACGAACAAAATTTTGTTTTTCGGTTTTGCAATTGAATTGATTTTGCTAATAAAATTCTGTAAACTGAAAATTTTGAAAAACTTAAATGCAAATTTATTACCAAAATAACTATTGGTCTTATTTTGCAGTTTATTGAAGAATAATTTTTTTTAAAGAAAAAAGGAAAAGTGAATATGTATTTTGTGAAATAGGAAAAATATTCTTTAAGGAAAAGGAAGAAAAGCTTAAAACTAATGTCTAGAATTTTTTCGAAATTGCCAAAGCCATTTTGTTAAAATAAAACTATTCAAACATATTTTAAGGGTAAAATAACTGTAGCCCTTGGAGTAAATTTGTTGTAAGGAACAAGAATGGAATTATTTCAATTTAAAAACAAAGCTTTTCTTTCATAAAAAAAACGAATGTATAAATTATTTTGTTTAAAAATGAATTTTGTTTATTGCTTTTATACTCAAACAATTTTATTTTGAACAATAAATGCAAGGTTTAAGTGTTTTTTAAATTACAAAAAAATTTAACACATTGGCCAACCCCTGAAAAGTCCATGTTGGCCTAACTGTAAATTCGCTATATGAACTCGAGGATCGTCCAAGGGTGTGGAATACCCGCCGAAGATTTTTTTTTTAAATGGCTTCTTGTGATTCCCTGCTTGTTGTCAAGCGTTGACAACAAGCAGCAGATTCTTGATGATGTTGTGATAGGAATTTCGGTTTTGAGCTTTGCGGAATAAGTGTTTGAGCTGTAGGCCGATCAATTGTCGTATGTTGCTAAGCAGCCTGGATAATTTTTGGAGCCAATACTCTCCTTGCCTTCGATCTTATGGATTGCCATATGCTACGTGTATCATGTGGCCAAATAATTGGTCTTTTATATTTTTTAAATTAAATGTAGCAGTCATCATCTTCAGTAAGACATCTTCGTTCGTGGTGTCTGTTATCCAAACCATTTTGAGGATTTGGCGGTAACACCACATTTTAAACGACTCCAGTTTGTTTATTACCCACATCTTCACTGTCCACGTCTCGCATCCGTACAGCAAGACTTAATAGTTGCTTAAATATTTATATACCTTTCCTCGAAAATGATATTTTTCCACACGCAATGCGAGCATGCAACCAAATTTTCATACCGCCAGGTTACTGTATGCGACAAATTTTATCAAATTAATTAGGCTGTGGGACTTAAAATAACTAAATTTTTATTCACTGTTGTTCATATCGCCGGGGTTTGCACGCTGCGAATTTTATTAAAATGGTGCTCAGGAGTCGATAATCTAGACTAACTTAATCACTGATTACGGTTTATATCGCCAGGGTACTGTATGCCGTATGCGGCGTGTATTAACACGTTGGCTGCGTGACTTTAAAGTTAACTTTGTGATTGACTGCTACTCATAACGCCAGGGAATTGTATGGTGCGCATTTTATGTTAACTACGAAATTTAAAAGGATAACTACTCATATCGCCAGGGTATTGTATGCTGCGAATTTTATGAAAACGTTGGTTGCGCGACCCAAAAAGTTAACTTTATCATTGCTGCCTATATCCCAAGGGAATTGTTACCTGCAATTTTCATGAAAACGTTAAATACGAGAGAATATGTTAACTTTGTCATTAACTGAGGTTCGCATCGCGAGAGTACTGTATGCGACGACTTGTATTAAAACGTTGGTTAATTTTGATATCGACATATGCTCATATCGCCGGGCGATTGCATGCTGTAAATTTTATGAAAACGTTGACTGCGGAACTGAATATGTTAACTTTGTCACTGATTGGGGTTCTTATCGCCGGGGTACTGTATATGGTGAATATTATTAAAATATGACTGCGACACGTAAAACATTAACTGCTCTGACTTAGGTTAAAACTAACTATATGTACGTAAATAAGGAGAATTATGATTAACTTCCAAAGTAGATGCACTTGTCGTTGGATGTGCTTGGAGTTAAGTGCCGCACTGCAATAATATCTATAGGAACCTAAGAAGTATATTGACGTAAGTGATACTTTGCAAATTACACAGAAAAGCTAAAATCAACTTGCATTTCTATTTGCCTCTAAAGTCACTATGCAAATAAGATAAACCAACATTGGGTATTGAAGCTTTCATTCATTCTGCAGATACGTTTATTTACCACTAAAATAAATCGATTACTTTGTAGTTACTACAGTTTACTTCTGTATGCAGATATATTACTCATAAGTGTTAAATAACCCCGGGGATATGATTATAAGATAATTTAGTACATCAAAAGCAATTGGAAGCTATTTGTAAAATCGATATCGAATAAACGTCAAGCAATTTACTCTTGCAATAATAGGATGTTTTAGAAAATTGCACCTGTCAAAACGTAAAGTGATTTGTTACTTAAATCAAACTATTTTTGAATATTTGTTGAATATTAAAAGCGGATACATCGTATTTAAAAGCTTTCTTTTTATCAAATTACAATATAAATTTATTTTAAATACCACACGGATTTGCAATTGTTTTATTAATTACGATCTTCCAGCTTTACAGTGCTTTTTCTCCTTAACAGTTTTCGTTTTTCTTTAATTTTTCAAGATAAAATTTATCATTATTTTTAAATAAAAACTCTTGACCAAACAACGATTTTGTAGTAAAATGTGTCAGCTTAAACGTGCTTTAATTCAATTTTAACTATCTACCAATACTTTTCGAGTTATCATATCATGACGACAATCGCTGCAATTTTCAAAATTGAACAACAATGTTCTCAAATCGAAAACGTACTTTGTTTTTGTAATATATTTTCTTATTCTTCTTCTGTCGTCTTCAGATCGAAGTTTGGCAATCATTATAGCAATTTTAATCTTTGACCTTGCTGTTTGGAAAAGTTCCCAAGATGTGCATTGAAACCATTCCCTTAAAATACGCAGCCACGAAATTATTCTTTTAAATTTCCTTGGATTTTTCCTTGCAATATTAACTGTAGCATCCACTATCTCCTCTTGTAACGTATGTGTCCATGGTATTGTAGTTTTGAGCTCTTTATCACAGCTATAATTTTTTTGATTACCATTTCTTTTTAAATCCCCATAGTTAGTTATTCGGTCCATTTACAATATTGTTTTTCATCCAGGCAAAGACCAAACAAAAAAATGCCCGTATCTTTCTTAATTCTCAACCAAATTGATGTCCGGAGCTCATTTTGTAGCTAATAAAATCTTTTTTAATTCATATTAATGGAAATTTAATATCGTTTGAGAAGTTTTCAATGTATCTTTCAAAACTGTAAAATTATTTGTATTTTGGACAAAAGTTTAAAAAATCAAGCAAAAAATGTCCAAAATCCGGTAAATAACAGATTTTCCGTAATCAGCGACCCCAAATTAGGGTCCTTATTTGTGTATATAGTTGATTTTTGAAAACTCGACTTTTTGACCTTTTCAAAAATAAAAATTTTCATTTTTCCAAGCCAAGCATCTCCTTTGTTTTTCAACCAAAACAAACAGCAATTTTGTAGTAAAATGTGCCATACCTTAATCAGATTCTAAATATCATAATTTATTTTCAAGGTATCGTGAAAAAAATGACGATAAAGTGCGAAAATCGCATTGCAATTTTGAAAATGTATGAAAAATTAACTTGTTTTTGGTAATCAAAGACCCCAAATTATGGAGGAGAAGTGTTTCTTTTGTTAAACTTTAAAAACTCAATTTTTGTTATTATTTTAATAATCAAATATTTTGTTTTTCCAAGCTCATATATCCACTGTTTTTCAACTAAAACAATTGACTCATTTGGTAGTAAAATAGGTCTGATTTAAGGTGCCTTAGTCGAATTTTAAATATCTGCAATTGTTTACGAGATATCGCAAAAAATGTGAAAAAGTATGTCTGCTTTGATAAAACTGAAATTTTTGAAAAGTGAAACGAAAAATACATCCCATTTTCATAATGTGCACCTTTATGCATCTTTTGTTGCTTTTGTACTTGTTTGATTTTGTTGTTCATTTAATTTTGTAGTTAATTTTGATTTAAAAGATTTAACAAGAATGAAATCTCAGATGGGTTGAAACTTTTGTGTCCTTATCAAATGTTACCCCAGATACATGTTATTCGAGAATGTGACATTTCTTTTATACATGTTGTTCAATAGTATTTCTAGAAGTACGAAATGAATGCCAGAAGACCGGAATTGAATTCCAAACCAGTTTTTAAACTTGATTCATATTTTGCGCCCCCATATCAATTTGCTAGTTATTTATCCAAATAATTAAAAAAAACTATAGATATGCGAATTATGTACGATACAATAACAGGTTTTGCAAAAATTCATTTTAAATTGTAAAATTTTTAATAAATTAATTCTAAAAATCATGTTTTAACAAATAAATGTATTTATTCAGTACTTTTACTTTAAAATGTTCAGAGCACACGAAGTATGTAAACAACGCGAGCGCGAATTAAATTTTAATTTCCATTCATGACTTTAAAACACACGTTTAAAATGTTTCCTAATCCAAATAAAAGCAAAACAATTTTCTAATTGGCTATTATATTGTTTTACTTTTAAGTTTATCTTTCACTTTTACGTTTATTTTTTACTTAAGTTATCTTACAACGCAAAAAAATAAATCGTAAAACTTTCGAAATTGAATAAAAATTAAAAACAATGGCTTTTATATTTTATTGGCTTTTCAATTCTAAGAAATGGTGCAAAGAAATAACACTCAATACGTAGCTTGGGGTAAAGATAGGAGATTAGGTAAATAAACAAATGAATAAATCATTTCCTGTCGGCGTCGTGATACTAAAAAAAAATGGTGAATGAACTGGAAAATCTCTGCAAACATACTGATTTTATTTTATCACTTAACAGAAAGTCAAAGTGTGTAGGGAGTTAATCAATATTTATCAAGGTTTTTTTAATAAAATTTAACATATTTGGGGTGGCATTGAATTCACATTGAAAATATACTTTTATTGCAACTGAACTGAGACTGAGAGGATGTAATAAAGTTTAGCATCTTGAGCATGACATTGCAATTGCTCTGAACGTATTTATCCAGTTTTCAATTACTTTAAAAAAAAATCCCATTTTATTTTTAAACTTCTATTTATTTAAGTTATCTAGTAGCTATGGTTTAATTTAGATTATTATTAAAAGCAACATATTGCAAGCTTTCTTAATACATCTTCAGACATATTGTGCTTTTATTTATTTTTCTAGTTTATTAAGACTCCATCCTACATATATCGGTTCCACAGATATCGAGCGTGTAGCTCATTTAGGGGCTGATACAGCAGCCAATCTTATGGGGGTAATGGCCCTTTAAAATCCATAGTGTAATTTTAATTGTTCACAAAACTGTTAACAACAATACAAACCCGGATTAATTTTGAATAAAACACGTAAATTTCGAGTTAATCAACACCATAACACTGAATTTTTTCGAATTTTATTCAAAATGTATCTGGCTGTCCATTGTTGTTAATAGGTTTGTTTTAAAAATTCCCAGTTTTTCCAAAATTTTAAATTAAAAAAAATTCAGAAAAAAATTATTTTGACTAGGTGCTTGTAAAGATCACGAAATTTTTAAAAAAATTAAAAACATACATATTTTAGCAAATTTATTTAAGAATTTGAAAAAATGTTCACAAAAAATATTGGTGCAGAAATAAAAAAGTTACAATAGTTTAACTAAAAAAATTACGTTTTGGAATTTTGACTGTGAGCGATATTGGTCCATGGCCAAAAAATTATTATATATATGTGATCAATTGGTGATAATAAATCTAAAATCTATTTAAAAAAAGTTTTTATATTGTATTTATGTAGAAGACGTTCGATTCTGTCTGTGCAGTTTTCTATCTGTGGCAAAATTTTAAAATAATTTAAGGGTCCTTTTGTTTACGTAGATTTTGTACGAAGTTATTAACTATTGAAAATTTCCGCTATTTTAGTATGTTATTTTTTGATAAATTAAGTAAATTTTTTGAAAGTTAAACAATTTTTAAGACTCATCTATAATTGATAAATTTTGCCACTAAAGCAAGAGCGTTATGAATCATCAGAAATTTCTGTTCTTTTAGTATATTATTTGTTGATAAGTTATGTAAATTTTCCAAAAATTTTGAGAAGCATAAGCACGCTGAAATAAATGTGAGCCACATTTAAAATTGATAAATTTTGCTATGAGCCAGGAAATGAAGAATAAAAATATTTTTTACGTAGGTATGAATCATTCGAAATTCTTGTTCGTTTAGTATATTATTTTTTAATAAATTTTATAAATTCTTTAAAAATTTGAGGAGCATTGGCACGCTGAAAAAATTTTGTACCTCGTTTAAAATTTATATATTGTGCCAAGAGACAAGAAATGTAGAGTACATTTAAATATTTTTTACAAAGTTATGAATCATTGGAAATTTTCGTTCATTTAGTATGCTGTTTGTTGTTTAATTAAGTAAATTTTCAGAAAATTTGAACAGTATTGACACGCTGAAAAAAATTTGATCCCCATTTAAAGTTGATAAAAAAATTGCCCAGAAATGAGGGTAATTCATTGAAATATTTTTTACAAAGTTTTGAATTATTCGAAATTTGTGTTCTTTTAGTATATTATTTGTTGATAAATTATGTAAATTTTCTTAAAATTTGAGAAGCATTGGCACGCTGAAAAAATGTTGAGCCTCATTTTAAATTTACTATTACCCAGGGAAATAAAGAATGCGAATTTGCCAATTCTTATAGTCACCTTATTTGCCCCCATCCTTTGGATCCACAATTTCTTATCATTATTTTAATAAACGCACATTATTCCGATTATTAACCTATCCAATTTCTTCTGGTGTAACTTTCTTTAAAAGCACCTACAGACGTCGTTTTTTTTACAGGGTTTTGAACGGGTATGGAACGATATGCGTCGTCCAATTAGAAGCAACTTAATAATTTTTATCGCGTTAAAGTCTGGTAATTTTCAGCCACACATTTCAGGTTTTTTACGTTCTTTTTCCCAAACAATTTTAATACCCTTTCAAAATCATGAAAAATGTCGTAGGTAACGACAAAAAAACTACGATAGGTTTCTAGTTAAAATAAAAACAATAACAATAAAAAATAATTATATACTCTTAAAAGATAAGCGCTTTTATCAAGTTTTAAGCTTTAAAAAAATTAATTTGCTAATATAAGGGAAATTAAAGATTAACGATAAAATTTATAAAATGATTTAATACCTTAATCATTATAATAAATTTTTGAAATAATAAATGACTAACAAGTAATAAAATATGTAAAATTATTAATTTTATACCTTAATCATTATTAAAAATTTTTGGAATACATAATGTAGATGTTATAAAATTTTGATTTGTGTATTGATTGACATTGTAATGATTATCCATATTACTGTGCAACGATGTTTTTTTGTAGAAGTTGTTTGTGCCAAGGATTTTTTGGATCGTATTGACCCAAATCCTTGATTACCGCATTGATCGATAATAACAAAACGCAGCGCTACTCTTAGTGATGAAAAAAAAACCAAAGAACCCCTATAATTTTGGGCCTAAAATTCACCCCCTCTTATCATGCGCAGATCACCCTTTTTATGTACAATATAAAAAATATTCCCACCACTCGGGAATACCTGAAAATTATACCACCCCACCATTTTGGTGCACGTTACTAAATTCATCCCACCAAGTGGTGGGACCTACTTGGTAGTAAGGAAATTTACATACTATACCATTATTCCTTGTGAACTTTAGTATTATTTAGTGCTGTTGAAAAAAATAATTACATAATTCAGGTAAATTAAATTTATAGTACACTAGACTAGAGAATTACGTCCTTTCAAGAATTACGTTTCTACTATTAATTTTTTGTGTACACTACAGACTATCAAAACAACATAACACGCTTTACTTCTTGGCCAACACTTTGGCAACTAAACATGTATTAGCCAATATCATCATGCACTCAGTGAAGCTTCAAAAAAACAACATGCTAAATAAGTTTTGTATACGCAAATTTCCAAAAAGGGCTTTAAGTAAATAATTTGCATTTATTTTCTTAAATTTATTTTTTTAGATTATAAACGGATAATACATTGATAAGATGAGTCTAGACAGATTTCTAAACACAAGCAGATAAGCACACCCTGATAAAATTCTGCTTAAGTTAGGGTAAAGGTTGATTTAGGGCGCTGTCGTTTATAAATTATTAAAGTGTTCTCTAACCTAACCTTATATGTAATTTATAGTTCATTGAAGAAACTAAGATGCGAAATTTGTATGTTGTTTATTTATTTATTGCATCTTTAATGAATTTTAAATTTGTGGGATTGGTGTATAAGTAAGGTCATTCAATGTTATTTATTTCGAAAAGGAAATTTATGAATTAAGTTATTTTTAAACGATTTTACTCATAACTTACATCTGTCCACGCAAATTTATCATGAAAAATTAAAATAAAAGCAATAAAGAAATGATAAAAAATGTAACCTTTCACAAATCCGACCTTGCAGGTTTCTTCCATTCCATGGAGGAAATATGTCTGAACAAACCTAACAAACTTCTATAAATAATTTTTCTCGTTCTTTGTCGACGAATCTTATAGCCATGACAGTAGCGCGTGTATTTACAAATTTTGAGATCTACTTCTCCCATAAAATTTTAGCAATGTAAATAAAACTTCTCCAATGATTAACAAATTATCATTTTATCCTTTCGTAGACCTATTACAATTAAAATCAATCAAGAATAGTTATGAAGCATTTCCAACGCATTTTCACTTTTTGTTTTTATAAATACATTTTTAGTACCTACATATTTTAAGATAATACCTAACTGCTGTAAAATATTTATTCCAGCATGAATTTGCATAAAAACTCCGCTAACTTTAATTAAACAGTAACTGCAGTAAAATAACACATAGTCACCTTAATTAGGCATATATAATATTTTTATTTATTTTAATTTTAATTTAAATGCCATAGAAATACCTACATTTAAAATCTAATCAATTTGAATTCAATTATATACAACTTGTAAGGTATTTGTATTACGTTGTTTGTGCTTCAAAACACTTTGCAATTAAGTTCAAATATTTTATTTTTATTTCTTTGCTTTATTAAAATAGCCAATTAAATTTGGCAGAAACAATTGAAGTGTATTTTAAGAAAAATAAAATAATAAAGGTACAAAAATCTAAATTTCAATCACATAATAAGTTCAATATTTTCAAGAAAGTCATTGGTTTCTCTAAATAAAAAGCATTCCAGTTAAAAAATTAGTTTTTTCTAGGAATTATTTTTTTTAGTCTATTTTCTTTTCTTTTTATTTTTCTTCGAAAACCATTATTTTTTAATAAAAGGAGTAAAAACGGATATTTCCACAAAAAAATCTCGATTTTGAAAATTTTCGCAATTACTATACTTTCATGGACTTCGCAAATATTCTCTATATACATTTAAGAGAAATTTGATTCTTTCAAAAATAGACCAGTGATTTCCAATGAGAGTTCCGCGGATCCCTGGGGTTTTACTTATTAATTTTGGGGTTCCGCAAAACAATATTCACTTAAATTTTGAGAGGATAATAATATTACTAATACTACTTAACAACTACGTTCCTTGCATTAACATTGTGTTTTTTCGGCCAATAGCCGAAGCAACTGACGCCGCGATTTTTCAAAAAAAAAATTGTGTTTTTTTCATTATAAACAATTTTTCACATTTTTTACAAAATCTTGTCATAATTTTTATTAAAAATAAATTATAACAACGATAAGATGGCAAAGAAGAAAGAAAACAAATTTTGGAAACACTGGAATAGGAACAGACCATCACATTTTTTTAAACGATAGTCTGTTAATAAGACAACAAGAAAATTTCTTGCAACTATAGCATAAAGAGAATGTTTCATTGCATATTCCCTTTAAATACCTTTAATTGAAAGTACATAACATAATTAATTAAATCTAGCAACAAGATCAGAGAGGGTTTTAATCTTCTTAATCATCTCGTTTCACTATTATTGACCTAAAGGAGTTTGCTAATTGAATCGGATGCATTTGACTCCACCAATATTTAACAATGTATAGTTTTCTAACACTTGTTGAACTTTGTTATTTTAAGATCACTTTTAATTAAGTTAAGCATTAGATTGGACATTGTTTCCAAAACGAGAACACCTTTTATATATTTTTGTGGACCCCTTTATTTTGAAAAACGTTACAAAAATGAAATTTTATTCAAGGCAGATAAAAGATTATTATTTTTAAATTTTTATCACCGACGCCTAGAACCCAGGAGTCCGTGGACCACACTTTTACAGAAATTATTACTACTAAAGAATTTTGTTTTAGGTTATTTTTAAAATTTTAATTTTGAATATGTTAGTAGATCCTCATACGTAAATGCAGTGGTTTCGAATCGTACAGAAGTAGTTCCAACATACTTCCAGTCGAACATCGCCTCTTCTTCTTTTAGCTCCACAGTCCAGGATAGTCTTTGGCTTTCTTCAGTATCATACTCTAACTGGATCTGTCTTTAGCAGCTACCATTCAGTTTCTTACCTTTAATACTTTTATATTTTCGCCTTGCTGGTCTTTCGTCTTCCTTATCTTTTACCGTAGGGTGTTACATTAAAGATATCTTTGGGAGCCCTTTATTATCATTCCACTGTGCTTTTATGTATTTGACGATGTCTTCTCCCTCTATTAACTCGTAGTTAATATATTTCATTCTTCTCCGATATCGGCCTTCTTTTCTTATCAATCCAAATATTTCTCCCTTAAATACTTGCAGGTAGTTTTTGTCTAATTTTGTCAGGTTTCATATTTTTAATCCGTATTCTAACGGGTCTCACTAAGTTTTTTTATATTTTTAATTTTATATTTTCGATTTGAACAGTTTCAGCTGAGC
The DNA here is from genome assembly GCA_030264735.1 of Gymnusa sp. GC000175. Classification (NCBI taxonomy): domain Eukaryota; kingdom Metazoa; phylum Arthropoda; class Insecta; order Coleoptera; family Staphylinidae; genus Gymnusa; species Gymnusa sp. GC000175. Next base: position 11,765 of record JARJDX010060094.1, on the reverse strand, counting down.
ATAGTAGCATGGATGTGCTACTATCTTCTTCTTCTGGTGCCGAATCTGTTTTCAGACGTTGGCTGTTATCATTTCCATTAGCTGTTGGTCTGCTGCGCTTCTAAATATTTCTTCCGGTGTAAAATTTGTCCATTTTCGTATGTTTCTAAACCAAGATAGGTTTTTTCGGCCAATCCATCTCTTTCCTTCGATTTTGCCTTGCATTATTAGTCGGAGCATGTGGTATTTTGGTACGATGTGGCCAAAATAGCTGAGTTTTCTTCGTTTTACGGTGTTTAAAAGTTCTCTTTCCCTATGCAATATTTGCAATACTTGTTCGTTGCTGGTGTGCGATGCCCACGAAATTTTTAGCATTCTGTGGTAGCACCACATTTCGAATGCTTCTAGTTCTACTATGCTACCGACTAATTGCTGCAGTAAATATTTTGGCTAACATATAAAATAGCAAACTGAGATTTTAATTAATATTCTTCCTCATCGGTTTTACCAAATTTATTGACTGGTCGAAGTCGAGTCGTACAGTGTAGAGCTAGGACGGTTTATGATGGCATTCGAATCCCTAACTTTCATTCTTGATCAATGAAAACATTTTTGGCAAATGATTACGTTTCTGTACGTCTTGGGGCGATATAAGAACGTCGCAATATGAATTCTCCCATCTGTTACTACTAATCGTTACCTAGGAATTCCGAAAACTAACAAAATAGAAACGGGGTTTTATTCCTTTATTTTTTGCACGGGTATTTTTTTCTCGCCTTAAGCACTTTAACTCCGAAAGGACCAAAAAACAAACAACTTTACAATTATTATTACTCAGAAAGCATTGTTTTCAAATATTTCTAAAATTTTAACGTTGTATGGTTAGCAGATATTCAACCTGGGGGAATACCAAAGGTGAGATTGGTTATAGATGGTTAAGTAGTTTTATTTCGACTGAAAGTCCTGTATCAAGACTAGAAGATTAAAATATAGAAGTGTCTGCCCTACATTAATGAAACATGCCTTTTAAAATTGCACAAGTCATGTGGTTTTTAGAATTGCTGGAAAACTAGACTTCAAACGAAAAACGGGTTGGGTGTCACACTCACACTTTGTTTATAAAGTATGAGAAAATTAATTTTTTTTATAAAATTGGGATTTTTTTACTAAATCTTTGACTTTGCTCATAACTTTAAAACGGAATTACCAATTTTATATTGCGTGGCGAGAGGCTCTTGATAGTTTTTTTGGCTACTAACTGGATCACCATGATATATTTTTGTCTATTACTAAGCTCAGAATCTGCTGTTCAGTGCGTTTTAGAAATTACTCAATTTATGTGTTTTAGAGTTTATCAACTTTAGACTCCAATTTTGGAAAAACTAGGATTTCAATTGATACCAAATGTATCCTGTTTTTTGCATATAATTTTAGGACTTGTTTTGCGAGAGGTTGTAGAGTTGTTGTGGCTATAATGGCTCACTATGATATTTTATGATTATTACCAATCTCAGAATCTGCTGTTAAGAGCGAGCGATTTCAAAATTGTACAAATTATGTTTTTTTTAAATTTAACAACTTTGGACAGGAATTTTTGGAAAACTATATATATTCGAAAAATGGGTTACAGGGTAGTGAGCAGCAGGCTTTTATTTGTAAAATATACAGTTTCAAATCAGAAATACGGACAAAAAAGGTTTAGAAATAATAGAGTAAAGGAATTTAAACCTTTTTCCGTTTATTGAATAATTAGCTCTAAGCTGGGATTTAAATTTTTACCATCCTTTTGATTTTCCATTGATAAAAATAATTGGCAATAATTAGCAATCGATAATTTAGAAATGTTAAACTTAAAAGATGTGAATGCAAAAAAAACACGTGTAATCCGAAGTAAGTATTTGTGTTACAAATGTAAATTTCTTTAAAAAAAATGGTTAACGGAAATCTACATGAAAACTTGAATGAATGTGATAACGGTGTCAATTTAACAAGTTAAGTAAACATTAAAAAACCGTAGATAAATAAATATTAATGATATTTGTTTAGTAATTAATACAAACATCAAGTAACCACATTGTGATCAATTTTATCAATTTATACTAATTATTGGATTTACACGATTTTATCAAACTTAATTGGGTTAAAAGTTCATTTAGTATTTTGCGATTCTATTTTTATTCAGTATTGTTAACAGTTTATCTCATTAAGTAGCATGCATTAAACGTGCTCCGGGATTTACAGTAAAAAACAAATTTATTATTATCCTTGCATGTGACAGGCAGTCATGTTTAATAAAATTTATAAAGAAATATTTCTACATTGGAGTTATATGCCTGTTAGCTAATATAAATATTTCTAGTGCAGCAGTGAGCAATCGTTACAAAGCTTGGAGACAAAAGACAAATGCCTGCTGCATTTATTCAAATTCAATTGTCAATATTGCATTCGAGTTGTTTTGTTTTGTTTTGTTTTGTTTCAAATGATTTTTATTTTACAACTGAAGTGTGAAAAGTAAAATATGCTATGTGGATTAGTTATGGTTAAAACGTTTTTATTTATTTTCTTCTTGATCTTGCATATTTAAGTACCATTACTTCATAAGCATGAATATACAGTGTATATAATAACCGAGACCTTTAACAGCTTTTTCTAGTCATAATAATCCTGTGCTTTACACTTTTATCGTACTCGTAAAATTTGTTATGCTGATTTTTATTTGTGCTTTATTTAAAAAAAAAAAACGAAACACCGTTGCTGCATCGAATTTCATAAATGTTATTAAGACAATAGACCTTTTTCATTAATACGTCATTTTTCTTAGTTAGCAATCTTTCAGTCATAAATGCGTTATCCTTTGATTACACATCTTATCTTAAAAATATTATTCATAGAGCACTTAATTTTTTATTGTAGTATATTTAAAAACAATACATTACTCACTTCTTTGTGCAAGAGGAAGTAAAAATATTAAAAAAATTCTGTAATTTTGATCAAACTAAATTTTAAATTTTTATGTTTCATACATTTCCGTTGATCACAAATTGAAAAAAAATATTTTGTTGCGACTTTTGGTTTCAAAATGTCATTTTCATAGACCATTTTGCATATTATATGTGAATAATTACAAATTTCCATTTAATCAGTAAAGACATAAAATTTTGCCACTAAACAATTTTTCTCTTACTTTATCAAGGATTAGCCATATGCCTGTTCCCGTTGTAAAAGCTTTACCATCATTTTCAGGGTTTTCACACATTTCTTCTTTATCAAGGATTAAGCATAAGCCTCTTTCGGTTAAAAAAACTTTTAACCTTTTTTCTTGTGCTTTTCACATTTCCTCTTATTCATTTAGGATTAGGTATATGCCCGTTCCGGTTATAAAATCATTATTGTCTTTGCACATTTCTATTTTCTTCCTTAATCAAGGATTAAGCGTTCCGGTCAAAATAGCTTTAACATTTTATCTTGGGCACATTTCTTCTTCTTTATCAAGGATTAGGCATATATTTCTGTTGCAAAAGCTTTAACATCTTTTTCCGGGCTGTGACGCATTTCTTTTTTTATACCTGCTCCGGCTACGAAAGCTATAACCTTCGCATATTTCTTTTTATTATTATTAATCAAGGATTAGGCATTTACCTGCTCCTGTTACAAAAGCTTTAGCATGCCTGGGCCTTCCCACATCAAGAATTATGACTGTTCCAGTTACAAAAGCGAGGGATTATTTGTATTTTATTGGTTTGTAATTAAAATTTCTTAAAAGCTCCTTCTGATTAGGTATATTTTATCTTAATATGATTATCCATTTCTCAATGATTGCAAGGCTTTTAATAAATGATAAAAATAGTTCCAGCAGAATTAAAAGCTTTTTTTTTTGAATTTTTAAATATTTACAGTCAAATAATCCTTTCATCATCAAAATGCATTTTAAATGTACAAATTTCTACATTAAAAGTAAAAGTGTTATAAAAAGATTTTTTTAAATTTTCAAACAAAGTATGTACATGAATACAGTTTTATTTAAGAGATTGCATTTTCTTTATGCCTTGCACTTAATCTTGTTGCAAAATAATGTAAACCTTGCTCGTTGTAGGTGGCCTCATAATGATTACACTTAAGAAAGCGTAGCTTCCTTTCAGCCACCATAAATCCACAAATTTCATTTCATTTTAAAACAAATTCTTTAAAAATTGTGCTTTTTAATGTAACAAAAAGACATTAAATTAATTATTAATTAAAAATAGTAATTAAAAAAATTATTATTTTAAAATGAAAATTACTTGGTGGTTTACAGGTAGATGGATAGTTGGGTTGAGTGTATTAGAAGAGGGATTTAGGTTGACTTCGTTGGAATTACGCATGAGATCAGAGTGGTTGACACGAGTTTAATCCCTGCGCTGACCACGTGAAAACGCCATAAAATCCAGTGATACGTCATTGGGATAAATGTTACAATTTGAAAATAAGTGACCAAGCATTTGTTAGCTGAGGTTAGGAGGCTACGTCCTCATTTATTCGAAGCTGTAAAATGATATTGTAAAGGTATTACTGCATTATACCAGGTGTTCATAAACAAATCAAAATTTTTATCTTATATTTTAAGATGTTTATAAAAAAACACAAAAAAATTGTTGCATTTACTAAAAAAAAATCTGATGTGGTCACCACCTGACTTTATTTTATACAATGAGTTTTTAAAATGAAAAATTTTGACAAATGTTAAAAACAAAATTTATTTCAAATTTAATTTTAGACACTTTTGTACTCATATTTTTTCCATAAACTTAATAGTTTTTTAAATATTTGCAAAAAAACGAAAAACCTCACCAATAAATTACCACTTCTGGTTGGTGGATTTCAGCCAAAAGTAACTGGGCTCTTCTAATTATTGTTAAAAGCTTAAATATGAATTTTTGTGGTGATATCTTCAAAAGTTTTTGAGAAACCTTGCCCACAAAAACGCGCAACACACACATACATCCACATGGACATTTTTTAATTTTGGTCAATTCTTGTTCAGTTGACCCTAAAAAGTGTATTGCCACTAAAATCTCAACTTTTTTGTTAGACGATTACAATACTTTATCTATGATAAAGTAAAAATTGTGACCAAATATCTGAAATTTTTTGAGTTTGTTGTATGTAACTTTAAAACGGATTGACCAATTCTAAATTGCGTTGCGGGAGGTTGTGGACATTTATTTTGGCTATATAATATCCCACTAGTATTCGACCTTAACTTAGTTTAGAATTTGCTACCAAGTGCGTTTTCAAAATTGCTAAAATCGTGAATTAGCGTTTTCAAAACCTCACATGTAATTTTAGAATTTTCCAATTTTGGATAGGAATTTCTGAAAAAGTAGAACCCCAATTGAAAAATGGGTTGTCGGGTCGTGATCAGCATGGTTTTGTGATTTAAATTTTGTTTTATAAAAAAAAGTGTGGTGCAGGTACAGAAATTTTGAAGACACTGAATTTCAACGTGTATTCCACAATTTTAAAATATATTTTTTTATTAATTCAAATTAAATTTATAAAGTAAAAACAAGTATGAAAGGAATATCTATATTTTGCCATTAGATAATTTGAAAGCTTTTAACTCAGTGGTTCTTAACCTTTTTGAAGTCAGGGAACACTTAACTCAGAGTTTTTTTGTGCGGAACACTACAATGCCCTATTCCCTAAAGTCGGAGTGACCAACCTACTTGAAATTAAGGGCGCAATGAAAAAAAGACATTGCTACAAAATAACTCCATTATTGAAGAGAAAACATTGGAATCGTGTCACTTAAAATACAATACTTAAACAAAAATTCTTGAATTTAATGCGACGTTTCTTGACGTCTTTTTTTTTTGTTTTTTTTTGCAACAATTTATAATTATGTGTTTGAGTTTCTCAACACTTGAAGTCACTTTACGGAACATCAGAGTTCCGCGGAACACCGGTTGAGAACCACTGTTTTAACTCTTAAAATTAAACAACCCAAAGAGACTTTGTAGCAATATTGCAATTTCCCATTTTAATAAATTTTCATTTTGCAATTTTTATTAAATATTCTTGTATTCCTAGAAAATTGATTTAATGAAGTAGGAAATATTTCATATACCTATAAATATTTGCATTTCAATACAATTTTTAAGATTTTAGTAAAATAAAAGCTTCTGTTTGAGGAAAAGCTTCTGTTGAAGAACGAGTCTCCGCTGAAAAATTACATATTTGTAAAATATATTAGAAATGTAATATTGTCGTTTTATATAAAATCTTATAGGTCAATATTGAACATTCATTCTGAAATAACCGTGCGCTTTCTCAATCTTTTCAGTAACAAGTTTTCCCTTGCAAAGATTATCGAGCTTTTTAAAAAGCTCAAACAAACGAGTTTGTTTCTTTAATTATTTTGTGAAATATTATTTAAAAAGATCTCTTTACCTAAATTTTGTGATACACACTAAACTAGTCACTAAACGATTTGATAAATTTTATTGAGATGCAGATATCGGCCTATCTACTTAGATTTTTATTGCTTTATAAGGTTTTATAAGCGTTATTATTCAAGATAGGTATAGTTAAGGACTCCTTCGTAATTAAATATCATTATTAATTTTCAAAATATCGCGAGAAAGTGACGAAAAATTGCGAAAATCGCAATTGATAAATTAAAAAAATGAAACCGGAAAATGCGAAAACGCACTTAAAATTTATAATTTGCTTCCTGATCTTGTAAGAATACGTTATTTTAAGCGATTTTTAATTTCACCATTTTCACCCCCCAAAATGAGCCTAAACATGCTTTAATCAGATTTCAAATATCTTCATTACTTTCTAAGATATCGCGGGAAAACTGACGAAAAATTGCGAAATAGCTGCTACCTTCTTTAAATTGCAATTTTGAAAATGGGAAAAATAAAAATGGTCCGGAATCGGAAAATGGATAGGGAAACAATATATTAAGCGATTTAAAATTTTTACCATTTTTCACTCACCATAATGGTTAAACTTGAAAGCTTTATTTTATAAAATAACTGCAGACTTCATTGTATTATATCTTTACAGTGGAATAAATTCAAATAAATATTCGAACGAAACAAAACTAAGCAATGATAACGTCAAAACAAGTTTGTTTTCTAAATAAATATTATTGCAGGAGATTGCTCTTAAAATAGTGTTTGAAATTTGTTACTTAATTTCTTTATTTATAGAAAATACAATGTGAGATTTTTTTTTAAATATTTTAACAAAATATAAAATCTCATGTATTAATAATAATATTAATTAGTTTCATTTTACAACCAGACGCATAGACAGCATAAATTTAAATGATTAGTATTATTATTAATTTAATTTTAAAAAAAATTAAAATTTTAATATTTATTTTCAAATTTTGTTTGAATTTATTTAAAAGTTATAAAAATGTTTTGTTAATTAAGTCTGAAGATGGTGTAACATTCGAAACTAGTTGCAAAAATTTTAATAAATAATAAAGGATGTTACCCAATAATTATAATAATATTCTTCTGAACATAAAACAAGAATTATCTATATTTTTGTTGACGGTGTATTGGTGTGACGGCAAGAATATAAAATTTTTGGGTGTAATGAATCATAGAATTTTAGTTTCATTGCTTGAATGACGTAGCATTTTGTCTTAAATATTTTCGCTATGAATACATAGTTTATTAAAAGTTGGAAAGTTGTCGTGTTTTTGTTAGATGTTTTATCTCCAACTGTCTACACTCTAGAATTGTCAAGGTTCTTCGCCATGTAAAATGTCGTAAGCTAGTTACTTTAGAACAGTGCTTCCTAAACTTTTTCAGGGGCGACCCCCTTTAACCTTCGATAATTTTGCGGCCCCAATTTTTGATTTAGGGGTATTAAGATTGTTTAAATCTATTTTGGAGAGCGAGATCTTTATTAACATGATTTTTTTTATGAAATATGTAAGGATGATTTTTTTTTATGTTACAAAATTTTGTTCCAGCTTTTTCCCTTTAACTTTAAAACGGGTTAACTGATTTTAAATTACGTTGCGGTAATTATTTTGGCTACTAGTATATATTTTTGATCATCCAAGCATAGAATCTGTAGTCAAGTGAATTTTTAAAATTGCACAAATCATGGGTTTTCAGAATTTTTCAAAATGAATAATATTTTCTGGAAAATCGAAAAACGATGTGTAAGCTAAAGATCAGCTTTTTTTTGTAAAATATGTAAAAATGAGCGATTTAAAATTTTTGAAAAATTCGTGACTTTTTTCTGATTAAGTGTATGGAAATTTTTCCAGCTTCTTGCACGCATCTTTAAAACGAGGCCATCAATTTTAAATTGCTTAATAAAAGGGGGGGGGGTTGTTAGAGAACTGTTTTGTCTACAAAATAGCTCCAGCAGGATATTTCTTTGGCTTAGAATAAGCTCGGAATCGGTGGTCAAATGCGTTTTAAAAAATTGTAAAAATCGCGACATTTTCTAACTTTAAAAAGGAAGGATCATTCTCAAGGCGGAAAAGTCCGATAAGTCATCGGACATTAGCGAGTATTACATTGGCGAGCGAAACGTTGGCAACAACCAATAAAAATACGCGACTTAAACCCGAAAGTAAGAAAACTTACATCGACCTCAGTCGCGAAAGTCTAAATTTAAAAAGGAATTTCTAGGAAACCACTTAATTGAATAACGGGTTACAGGGACGTGATCAGCATGTTTTTCTTTATAAATAATGTGATAATATACGATTTCGAAATTGTAAAATATTTGATTTTTTCTGAAAAAATGTATGGAAAGTATTCCAGTTTCTTCCGCGTATCTTCAAAACTGATTGACCGATTTTAAATTGCGCTAAAGGAGGTTGTAGATAATTGTTTTGTCTATAAAATAGCCTTAGCAGGATATATTTTTGGCTTATAATAAACTCAGAATCGGTGGTTCAGTGCGTTTTGATCATTACCAAGCTCGGAAGCTACTTAATTGCATTCCAAAGACAAATTGCACCACCCAGGGAGCGAACAAGAGTATATCTAAATCAAACAATTACGCTTTATCATTGAGCCCCTGGAATGTTTTTATTAATTATAATTTTATTTTTCCATGAAAGCCTTTATTCTATAAGCCGAATGGAATAATCGCTTTTATGGATTAATACAATTACAGCATAGCGATCTACATATTTTAGAATTTTGGAGGATGTACCAGCGTTCTTCAACATGTGCTTGGCGTAACCTTGCGTACCTCAAAAGTTTAGAAGGGTTTTGCAAATGCTTTATATGCATTGGTACCACCTACAAAGTTACAAACCTTCGTACAGTGACGGATACCGAAATTCACGAAAAAAATTTATAAATAATTCACCATTAAAGAATTCTTTTGTATCTGCTATAATCTGCGTCAAGTTTTTTACATTCCGTTTAGCAATGTCAGAGTATTGCTTGCTAAATGTGCTCTAAAATACTAGTTGCAGTTTTTAGGAACGTATATCATTGAATATACAATTCTCTAATTGAATTGTACATTCAATGCGTATACCTGTGAGCAGTGGTGTAGTCCCAAAAAAAGAAGTACCGGAACGCCCCGATGTAGCGGTGGGGGAGTCTTGCGAGTTGACTTCTTTGATTCCCTGACAACTCACCCAGTGAGACAGTTGAACCGCTCCACTATTGAACCAGACGACAACTGAACCATGCGACATTTGAACCATGGACAATTGAACCATTTGAAACCATTGAAATATTTGGTTATACGGCGAGCGTTCGCAAAAAGCAATTTTTTTGAAAAAAGTACTGGACGCGTTCCGGCTTTTCTAAAAAAGTACCGGAACGCCGTTCCGGCCCCACTACACCACTGCCTGTGAGACATCTTTCTCTTTATGCGCAGTAACAAAACAAGTTGCTATTCTCGACAATAATTTTAGCAAAGTGCAAAAAATTATTCAGTAATGTTTTCACAATTTTTAAGATTTAGAATAAAATATTTTGTTGACATTTAAAACTGCTGTGTGGTTTCTTAAAGAATTTCTTTACCTAGAAGGGTTTTATAGCGTAGAAGGGTTTTTTGTTAATTAGTGCTAGCAAGTTAAATTTAACAATAGTCAAATCTAAAGTTAAAATACATTACAAAAAAATGCAGAGTCTGCTGTAAGCAAACGAAATTGCGTATTGCTTCCAACTTGGTTTAAAAAAATTACACACCGTCTAAGGCTAAGTACATAGTTAAATTATATTTTACAAATTAATTTAATTATAATATTTATTCAATTGCGCATTGCTTTTGTTCCGACAAAAATGACAAAGGATTTCAATTTGTTTAAATTTAATACGAATCTAATGCTAATCGCCTTATTTAATAATAAAATTAAAGGTTGTTACATACCACAAGTATGGAGATGCGTAATGAATTAATTAAAATGTCACTATTAATTCAATCTTACCTAGTAAATTGTACGAATAATTAACACACCACAATGCAAGCGATAGGAAATACACCTCAATACTGCGCGAAACATGTGCACAGCGATGAGAAAAAAGATATCACACAGATAACACAAAGGTCAGCGTAAACCCCTTTCCAAAATAGAAGTAAAGTGTTTTATTCTTTTAAAATCTTTTAAAATTAAAATCATTCTAAATAAATTTTATTCTGTAATAGAAATTGCATTTGTATTTTACACGATTGAAATATGTTGACTAAATAATTTTCGAAGACAATTGTTTTAGCAAAAAAAGTGATTTTATTTTATTACAAATAATTTACAAGTGCGTTTTTAGATGAAATTAATTAAAATTCAAAGAAAAAAAATTATGGCCAACTATCATACATAAGGAAACAACTGTTTAAAAAATGCAAAAAGTAAATTTTTGGTGTCCCTGAACCAAGTTCAAATCTGATCATAGGAAAGATTAATGGGCAGTGGGTACAAATAAAAATTTTGTGGTGAAATCTTCAATAGTTTTTTAGAAACCCTGCACACAAAAAAGTAACGCACACATAGGCATTTTTTAATTTTTGTTAGTTCTTGTTCACAAGATCCTTAAAGTTATACTTCCACTAAATCTGCATGACTACTTGAAAGTTTCATCGTTGATAAAGTAAAAATGAATTTTGAATTGACTGAACCTTTCTTCTTCTTCTTTAGCAGCCTTTCACAATCCACCCTTGAATATTGGTCTCCCCTAATTGTTTCCACTTCTTCCAGTCTTACGCTAACTGGTGCCATTTTTTTACCTCTTCTTGTATATCGCCTTGGTATTCTTTCTATGCTCCGTTTATGTTTGCTTTGTTAACCAAAAGTTGTCCTGACGTACGCTGTGCCCTGCTCCATTGCTTTTTCATAAGTAATCTACTAGAATTACGCGTTACCTGTTTTGTCAAAAATGTAAAACTTTCTTAAAGAAACTTTTAAAATACATCAATAGCAAGCAGCATCAGTATGTTTTTCTATTTTAAAAGTTTTGTTTTCTTCCTTTTTTTCTTTTCCCTTATACTTCTTCCTTCTTCTGTTTTCTTAATCTTTTTTTGCTTTTACTTTCATTTACAAAGTAAATTAAAGTATAGTAATCGCGACAATTTTCAAAATCGAGATTTTTGCGGAAATATCCGTTTTCGACCTCTCTCATTCAGGAAAAGTTGATTTCGAATTGGTGTCTGTCTGTCTGTCTGTCTGTGTCCTCTCTACAGCCCAGACGGCTAAACTGATCGTCCTGAAAATTCATATTTAAGCTTATAACAAAAATTGGGAGGTCCCAGTGACTTTTGGCTAAAATCCAAAAATAGGAAGTGGTAGTTTATTGGTAAGGTTT
>JARJDX010060055.1:0-14230 GCA_030264735.1 Gymnusa sp. GC000175 | reverse complement strand
TTATTTTGTTTTTGGGGGTCGTCTGCAGGGGTGCACGCCAAACCTATCTCCTCCCTTAGTTTTAAAGATAAAGAGTTGCGGTTTTCTCCATCCTGTTTAAAAAACACGGGCTCTAATTTGTAGGAACAAATTTTTTAATTTCTTCTTCGTCCTTCCGCCCTGAATTTTTAAAATTCATCGATATTTTTGGGAAATAACAAGCAAGGGTTGCACCCTATCCCCGTTTATTTTTCCAACTAATTCTGTCATTATTCTACTGGCGCGAGTTACTTTTATCGAAAAATGTACACCATTAAGAAAAAAAATATATCGGGAAGAGGGATCAGGTTAGGTTAGGTTAGTTTTTTTTGTCCCGTTTACGATTTTCAAATTCTGGTCACCTTATGTATATTATTAGTTAAAAAGCCCTCAAATATAACTGAAGACAAATTAGGAATAGACAACTAACTTATTACACTCGTCACACTGCTTTGTTTGTGCTTGCCTGTTTGTTATGAGGTGAGGTGAAGGAGGAGGAGTCTGAACTATTTTATATTGTGTGATATCTACTTCTTTATTTTACTTTTATTTATGAAATCACTTCATAACAGACTTCGACGGTATATTTTACATTATATTTATAGTTCTCTGCCCATTGCTGGCTTTAGGCACAAAGATATCAAAAGCTTTATAGCTTTATACTCACTATTTAACTTACTTATAAGATTTTTGTTGGATTATTTTTCAAATTTCTTTTCGCTTCATTATTCATGGTTGTTCTTCAACTATCAGAGTTATCTTTGATGCCTTGCTGAATGCCTAGTTCTCTGCTCTATAACTACAATTACTTCAACTAAAAGAAATTATTTTGTAATATCTATAGACCCGTTTTTTTAGTTTTTTTTAGCCTAATTTTTACGTCTTTAATGTGAGTAAAAGGTCAGGTTTAACGTAACAGATGAGACCAATGGCTTTTAAGGTGACTTCCGAAGTAGAAAGTTATAAATAGAGCCGGATTTAAACTCGGGACCTCTAGCGTGCTATTCCTGCGTTTTACCGCTCGTCTAATCTGCACCCTTTATTTTGTAATAATTCTGTTAATTAATTTTAGTGAAGCGTATTTGTGGTGAAGCAAGACTTCAGTTTACTAGAACTCCATATACCCACTGGTCCTTTAGTTTTTATACAGAACCCTTAATGGAACTAGCTGTGGAATCTCATTTTCAAGGAAGGCAGTTGCAATCAAATATTACTAATTTAATTGTAAATCAAATTAAAAAAGCCATTAAACGAAAACACACTCTGCCAAATTATAAAATAAGGTAAGTTTTACTTTTTTAAATAACAATTAACTGAATCTGAATCTGCAATAAAAAAAGTAGGTTTCCATTTAAGATTTTGACGTTAGCACCCACCCCACCCCTTGGGGGAGGTTGAATAGATTTTTGAAAATCATTTTGGACGTAATTTTTCTTTTTGCGTTGTGTAGTTCTCGAGATATTTGACCGTTTCCAAACTTTTACCACACCCTGTATATGAGTTAGTATGACAATTTTAAAATTTCGATATATTTTTGCATTCCCGAGATATAGTCCTGTCCCAGTCCTCGATGAACACCCTGTATAATTAAACCGGAACTAAAGCAGAAATGGAAAAAGTAACGGTTCGGAGCCCTGCTCTTGCACGTTTCCGGAATTTTGGTTCCTCCCAAATATCGACCTAACTAATGCCCGCTTCTATAAAGCGTAGTTAGTTAACAATATGAATAAATTTGAGATGAAACATGTGTATCGTAATTCTCTTTACGATATGTTTAGGATGTTCTTTCTTTATAACATATATTTTTTTAGTAAACTGGAAAATGGTATAAATAATTTTACTAATTATTTGATTTTATTAGATATAAACCGTTCTTTGCAAAAATGGATCCAGGCCAATCAGATTCAGATGAAAGTGAAGTTATACCACAAGGCCAATTAGAGGTGTCTTGTGCAGAAGTATCACGTTTAGCTATATCATCAGAAGTTGCAAATGTTTATTGCACATTTACTATTGGTATTATTATAAATTAAATTTTAATATATTAATTAAATAGTTTTAATATTTTTTAGATAACGTTCCTTTTATAAGCGTCTATCAAAAAGAAAATTCATATTGGTTAACGTTAGAATTAACAATAACAAAAAAGCGTCAACAACAGTTAGGTGTAATATTTAGACAAGAACAAAATATTGTTGTTGTTGATTGTATAAGTCCCCAAACACCAGCGGCTAGTTCAGGTTTAAAATCTGGTGATGTAGTTTTGGCCATTGAAAATAAAAACGTAAATAATGTGTCACAAATAGGAAAAATAATGAAATCCATCACGTGTGTTAATATAAGTATTAAAATTGAAAGGAATACTAGTAACTATGTTCTAAGAACTAAGACTTATGATAAGACTGATGAAAAAACCCCTACCATAAGTTTAAATGATGAAGAGATGTTAAATGAACCAGAAAGTTTTGTTTTAATTGAGAAACCAGAGGAGCCAGTTGAGATTAGAAAGTTTAAGTGCATGGATAAACTTAAAAGTGATAAAGTTCCCAAAATAATATCCTCAAGTAATGAGAATATGTCAAAGTTTGCTCAAACTATTGGAAATTTTACTTTGAGAAAGAGAAAAGCTTCTGTGGAACGGGCATCTACAGATAGCAGCAATAAAAGTACACCAAATCCTAGTTGCCCAAGCACACCACAACATGTTTTTAAACAACATGCAATTAATTTACCTTTAAATATTATAATGGCTAAAAAGCATTCATTATCTGAAGTACCAGAAATTAAACAACCAGATACTGAGTCTTCAGAAATTGAATTAACAGAAATTTATAAAGGAAAGGAATTACCTTTAAACTCCATAATTGTGTACAATGAGGAATTTATTTTTAATTTGAAAGAAACATGTAAATATTTAAATGTTAACATTTGGGGTACCACCAATGACAAGGAAGTTCTTCTTGGATATGCTAACATTCCCCTTCCAGAAATTTTGAATGCATGTTGTAATTCTCTGCTTGGTCAGTACGCTCGCAGTTTTTCCTTTTTACCTCCGACAAATACGCTACCAAACAGTCAAAGTCATCCTCTAATGTCCCATTCTGGTTTCGAACATGTCTTTTGTTATGGAGACATATTATTGTCTTTTGTGTGGAATCATGAGGAATCTGTTGAAATAAAACGCAAAAGCTCAACTTCGTTTAATGAGCAAGAAACTAAACCCATTGAAAAACTTATTAACACGAATCAGCATGATTTTATACGCACACAATTTCATAGAACTATTCATTGTGATTTCTGCACTAAAAAGGTAAGCGTTTTGTATATTAATAATTAATACTTGTTTAGATAGATATATTAGACGAGGTAAATCAGCTAGGAACAGCCCTTCAGCACTACTACACACTAAGATTGTACTAAAACCTAGTATTCCTAGGAAGTCCACTTCTGCAGCTTTCTCTATATCTACAAGAATACCTAGCGCAATCTGCTTGTAATACAACACAGCCCCAGTAGGGCATCCACTGTGGATGCCCACTCTTGATATGGTTGTCCACAATTTTTCCCAAAGTTTTTAGAAGGAACTAGATAAGGCTGATCGGCCGGTAGTACTTGGCTTCCTCAGGCAGACGCCGACCCGCTTTGTAGATAAATATCACCCTGGCCTCCTTCCATTTCATTGGTATATAACAGAGTGAAAAGCTAATTTTCTATCTCTCCTGCAGCCCCTGCTATAAAAGTGCAGTAAATAGCCACGAATGGGTAACCAACAGCTTCAAACCCTTTAAAACACCAGGTTTAATTTCCCATTCAATTTTGGTTCTGGTAAACCAGTGGTCCACCGTCTCTGGTTGCCAGGAAGTGCTTCCTTCTGCTGGGAAAGTAGATAATACATGTATTTTAACAGACTTAGAGCCTGGAAAGTGTGACTTTAGAAGAACACTTGAAACTTTCTCCAAGACTTTCTGCATGACTTCCTCCGGGCCTTTTGCTAAGTCCGACACAGGTTAAAACTTTATGGTGTCTTGTGGATGGTCCTGCATCACTAACTTTTTCAGAGAAGGATCCCCATATATTTTTTAGTAACCTTTCTTAGTTCTTTGTTGTACTCATACAGTGCTTGCTGGCACTGTTGAAGGTTCTTCTAGCCTGACGTTCAAGGCAATAGTTTCCTGACTTCAGCACACTTTATAGAGGCACCAGTTTGTTTTCCTCGGATTGCTACACTCCACAACACTACAACTAGGAGCACATTATAAAATACCCGTCGGGCGGCTGGCACCATTTATTTTTTGGACGTAGTTAATGTACACATAATAATATAATTTTAACATAGAAATTATTGTTTTTAATTTTTATTCTTCGTTGTCGCACAGCGGCGGGCACACGTAAAACGATTGGCGGGCGCCATTGTGCCCACGGGCATAGGGTTGGGAATCCCTGCTCTATGTCATACTCAATCTGTAAATGGTCTGACATACAAAGGTGGGCATGCTACCCCTGTTAGTAATATCAATATTGTTAATGATTAAAAACTCAAGTAGTTCTTTTTCTTTAGCATTAGTATTTGTGATGCCTCAAACAAGTTCTGTGCATTGGCACATCACAGCACAGGAGGATGTGGGTGCTTCCTCTTTTGCACCATTCTACAAGTCGTTTTTCCTTCTTGGATGGTGGATTGTGCAGCGCATCTGGAAAGTAGACTGAGGCCATTTCAATATGCCTCTTCCCTTTCTTAGTGAGGACTTCAACTAGCGCAGCTGGTATATTTCCAGTAGTGAATTCAGGAGTAAAATTATCCTTCCAGAGACTGTTCTTTATTTGATGTGGTCGGTTTTGAATACCAACTTAAACTGTTTTTGGAAAGCCTCTTAACTGGCCCTTGTTAATCCAGTGTTCTTGTAAGAACCCCACTTCAAATATGATCTTCCTAAATCTCCAATAGGATCTCCACTGGATGCCTCTTTGGAGTGATGGAGATTTAATTGAAAGGAGCGGAGGCCTGCCATCTTCCTTGGATTTACCCTTTAATGCTTGGGCCAAGAATTGTTTAGTTCCTTTTCCCTTCTCCTTGGGCCTCCCTGCTCTTTCTTAGAGCTACTTGGGTTATTATTTGGCTTCCTGACCACCATGCTCTCTTGGATTGTAGGATAGGCAATTTGGTGTCTAGCACCTTTTTGCCTTTTAGTCTATAAGGTCAACATGACCAATGCCATAGTTAACCACTATTCCATTCTTTTCCAGGACGCCGACAGACTGGCCTACTGGATTTCTTCTTGGAACCCTCTACCCTTTTGCTTTGAGGTCATTTTAAGCCCCTATGAGAGAGAGAGATAGAGTATCTTCTCATTTTTATACTTTTGGCTATCTGTAAAGTAGCCAATCCCAATCTCCGAATGTGGCAATTCCGCCATATCCAGGATTCTTAACTTGGCTCCTTCTCACAGCTTCAGTGCACTGGTGATTATTAGACTCTTAATTCCATCTTTAATTACTTTCTTCAATATGGCCTCATAAAAGGCTTCTATTTGTTTCGTTTTCATGAGCGTAGCTGGAAAATTTTCTATTGTGATCCCTATTTTCGTTACCGAAATATCGTGGCTGTATGTCACGGCACCGCCACAGGCGATAGACGCTAATTGCCGTTTCATCCATTTGGCTGTGACCGTGTCAGAACTACTGCCACCGACCGGGTTCTCTTATTATGTTTAGCGAAGTAACCTTTGAGAGGCCCAACTTTTTTTTCGCGCCCTTTCTCTATTCCCATAGGAACGTTATCCTCTTTCTCGCAGCGCGATCTTAATGCTTAGGCCTGCAGTTTTGAGTCCTTTTAGGTCTTGGACCATCCTCGCTGCTTTTTAGAAGGTCACTTTCAGCCCAGCTAGCTGTGTTATGGCAGGAATTCCCAAAGTGCGGCCCGCGGGCCAAATGCGAACTCTGTGAATGCGGCCCGCGACGCCGAAGTGATGATTTATATTTTTATTAAAACAATAAAAAATAAATAAATAGTAAAATTTTGGAAATATCAAAATGCCCGCCTAGGAAAAACTTTGGGAACCCCTAGTTCCATAAGCACATCGCCGGAGTTTGCATTTTTGGGCTGAGCTTCTCCTTAGTCACGCATCAATCGGCTTATGCTGTTCCACCTTGGATTGGAGTATTTGTTTTTTTGTGGCTTTCTCATTAATCTAGGCGATAATGCCAAGATTCAATAAACCTGATACCCGCAAAACTTGTCCACGACAGTATCACGTTCTATTTAACAGATTCAATGAATTTGGCATCGTTACCTTTGTGTAAGCCCTATGCCACGACATTATAGCTGGGGCTACACTTGTTACTCTAGTTAGAAGCCCTTACGGAGGATAATCATAATGATCCTGATTTATTAACAAGGTTGTAACTCCTCGCACTCCTCCTTCTCACCCAAGCTTGGGACTGGTAATGGCGAAGTATACTAAAATAATAAATTAGATGTAATTGATAAATAAATTTATAACTCAAAAAATTTTCACTTAGCCGTCATTAGCCTCTTGATGCCTAAATATGACTTACACAGATAAATAAGCATTAAATAATACAAAAAAATTGTAGATTTGGTTAAAAGATGCAGTACAATGCAGAGATTGTGGTTTATGCTGCCATAAAAAATGTATATCAAAATGTCAAATGAGCACAGATTGTATTTTAATTGATAAATCAAGTTTAAAAGGCGAAATCTCTGACCATCATCAACCAGAAATAATTACCACAGAAGCTTGTGATGATAATTCAATGGAAGAAGAATCCGTAAATGGTAATGAATTGACTTCGGTAAAACGCGTTAATAGTGTCAATAATCTTTCCATACCAGGTACTACTGTTGCAATCTACTCACCGCACATATAAATATGTCACAATTATGTTGCAAATATTTTTTTAGGAGCACATGTACAGGCCTCACAATCTCGTAGCTTACCACCATCACCCCAGCGCACTCCCAGTCGTAAACAATCTTTAATAATGATGAATCCTTTCTGTCTTTGTCCTACAGCTTTAAATGAAATACAAAATAGTCAAGAGTCCTCTGAATGCGTTCAACGACTCTTAGATCAAATGTTGTTATGCGCTACTGATGAAAATTTAATGGAAACAGCTCGAGAGACAGGTAGGCAAATGTATGCCAATATGATACAGGATGAAAAGGTTGATAAAATTAATATAATGGTATAATTTTAATTCAAATATGCTTTTATAACACTCAGTGGCATATTATTTGTAGATGGGAGAATTGCAAAAAACTCTAGATGCAGTTACCAATGAACATGCTGATTTGAGTAGAAAAATGAGTATTGAGGAAACTGAAGTTGAAAAAGCAAAATTGGCATTTCTTTTAGGTCAGATTGATGCTAAAATTCAAGGTCTTTCAGTATTAATGTTGCATTATTGCTCTGGCCTTCAACAAATGCAAGAGAAAATATTATAAATCGGGTATTGGACGTATTTTTAATGCAAAAATTAAATTATAACATTTATTTTTGTACTTCATATTGCAATGATAAAGGGTGCGTTCGTCATTACAATCGGCCGAATTCGAGCAGACTAAGGAGATTGCTCGACAGATCGCCGGAATAAAAAACGCAATCAAGCGACGCTATGAGAAGTTTAGGTTTATAGGGTAGATTTCCCTCAAAGTTTTGTTCATAGGAAAGATAAGTTCTGTTTTTGACATAACCATGGAGCCGATAATAGATCCCATGATTATAAATATAATCATATATTTTATTAATGATTTTTTTTTAATTCTGTACTAAGACTTTTCCATCCTTAGAATAAATGATACTTCTTCATGTTCAAAATCTTTGAAACGACTAACTACTCTTCCAACATAAACTAGAAAGTTATGCGTTCAAATTACTTTCTGCTCTCTCAAGATCGGACTTTTAGCTCAGAGTTCATTGACGAATTTTCTTCATCTATCGGTCATCAACGCTGAACGCAAAAGAGCTTAATGACGAACGCACCTAAAGTCAAAGCTATGAGAAGTTTTTAGAGAAGAGTGAGAATCTTAGTTATGAATTAACAAGATATAAAATTGTAAGCCTATTTTTGCCTTAAGTGTGATATTTTATTTATTATAGGTTTATTCTTACATAGTACGTACGCCAAGTGTAGTTTTGCACTAAAAACTTGTAAAAGCACCAGCTAAGTGTATGCAGTATTATTAGAAGTTGACTAGTCAAGTTAGACCATATTTTAAAGTAAAGATTTAACATAATTAATTGCAGCTTGCCAAATTTACGGTGGCATTTGACAGGCGCAGATGACTGACAAGGATAGAAGAGAAAGAGTGAGACGCTGCTCAATATGATTATCCCCACTCTAACGTGGAAATAATTGTGTATATCCGTAAGTCAGATGCCACAGTGAACTTGGCAGGCTGTAAGTACTAATTAATTATTTTTAAGTACCTGAAATAATTTTAAAATCTTCTGCATATCAGTAAATAATAATATAGAAAATCTATAAAAAAAATAATTTTTTGAAATCAGGTTTTTGATTTTAAATCCTTACTTTAAAATATAATGTAATTTAGTTTTATATTTATTTTATAATCTCATAATTGTTGTAATTTTTAGAATTTTTATAGGTGGTGTACATACATTTTAGTTATGACCTGGATATTGTTATATTTGAATTTTATAGTATCAATTATATTGTGATATAATAATGAGAACAGTTAAAATCAGAAATTTTGATTTTTTTTTTAGGAAAAACTTAACTTTTACTGTTAGTTTAATTTTGGGATTGTGGCCTTGGTATAAAAAAGTTTTAAACTATTTTTTCTTTTACTTCAATATTTCGTTGCTGTTTGACAGCTTCATCATGGAAAGGCTAAATTTTTTTTATTAAGTTAAATAATATACAATTTATACAATATACAATTTTAGTTTAAAGACATAAATATGGCGATTCTGGAAAACACAGATTTTATAATAGACGACACAAACCCATGTGAAACAAACTGGGCAGCAGTAAACTATTTTTTTTAATTTTTTAAGTTTTTTAGAATTCACCTTCATATCAAACTGACTATGTATGTGTGGGAATTCATGAAGTTGTTTCTTTTAATATGATACATTTCTAGAAATAATCTATTTTTGTGTTTTCAGTGCCTAGAATTTTATTTCTTTGAAGTTGACATTGTATTCAAGATTGTTGGCATGTGCGGCTAAAGCATTGTTTGTTTTTTTATTTCTGGTATCATTAGGTGTTGATTCTGGCTGTAACCCACTCTCTTGTTTGTCCTATATAGGTCTGGTAACAATTCTTGCATTGTATGCCACTGACCTGGTCCAAAGGTGTTTTTCTTTTTGAAAAAAATGGTGAATGGTTTTTAAATCCTAATTACTTATCAGAATAGCATGAACTTTATTGGACAAACCTTTAATGGCTCGCCGAGTCCCCAAGAAAATTTTGAATTTTTACGGTTTATATGGTGTATTTTCGAAGCATCTTGTATTTTATTGATATAGAATACATAAAACGTAGTATTTTATATGTTAGTGCCATTGGAATTGACCACAGGAATGTTGTTAGCATCAGCAATATGAAAAAGATGTTTATTAATTGTGTTGTAAGTTCTTCATTAGTAGGTGGATGACAGATCCTTTCTACTCTGTTTTTGATGTAGATGGTGATTGGAATAGTAATTTAGTAAACTGCCTGAGGACGGTGGTTTTTGGTACCAGTCAAGTAAGATGGAATTGTCATCTCTTATGAGAAGTGGTCAAGAAATGGTACAGATTTGTTACTTTTTTTTCTCTCTTGTGAATTGTATGTGTTTATTGAAACAATTCAAGGTTTTTAGGGCATTTTCCATATATTCAGTAGGTACAGAGCAGATGATGCTGTCAACATACTTCCTACAGAAAGGTAATAATATAACCTTTCAATTGGTTGGGATCAGCTGTTCAGGTGGGTGTGGTTCTTTAAGATAATGAAAATAATTGGGCGTCAGCAAATTTAAGATTTGCAGAAAACGACAATTACAAAATAAACGTATGGCATATAGTAGGTTTAAGTCTGTTCAATTGTCCTCCATAAAAGCAATCAACAAACAAGTATAGTAAATAAAACGCAACACTAAATTTAAATGCACATAAACTAAAAAAATTAAATTAATTTAAATAGAAATAAAAATAGATATAACGTCTGCTGGTTTATTACGACGTTAAAGTGTGGACGTGTGGTTGTTTATTACAAGTGACTGAAGATATGCTGTCTCGTTGGGCTCAGTTGCGGGAAGCGCTGTTGTCAAGTTGTTGCTCTTTAAATGTCCATTCAAGTCCCTTTTTACCCGCTAAAATTTAAGAAAAGGCACGCAACAAAATTATTATTTTGTTATAATTACTTATTTCCATTCAATAGCTTGAAACCATAGGCAGCTCAGAATGGAAAGGTCCATATAACTGTCCTGTAGGTCAATTTCGCGACTTTTTAGCAGACAGATTTTAAAATTTTAACCTAAATTTATTAAGCTGGCTTGAAGCCGATGCAAATTTGCTTGGCTTCGAGGGTAAAGGGGAAATGCTATATTTTGGGGCTCGTTGCATTTTTTTTACTATGCTATTGCATTTTCTTTGTATTATTATTGTCCGCTTTGAAAATGTAAATGTTCTTTTTAAAGAAAATTTTAGCATTTTGACATGATTAGTTAAAATGTTAATAGTTTTTGCTCTTAAAACGTTCTGAGTCTCAGATGGAATCTTCTATGTTAGATAGTAGTTTTTGGATGTTTTACTTTTACATTTCTAAATGTATAGCATTCAACTGAGTTTTATGTGGTTTCCTGTTCCTCTCTTGTATCATTAAAATAATAAATCGCGATTATTTCGCATTTTGTCATATTATGGTTTGCTTTTAGAAATAAATAACGCGCGATTCGTAATTGGCTTCAAATTTTTCAAGACGAGCGGGAAAATATGCTTCTTCTCTAGATTGCACGAACTACACAACAAAAATTAATATTAACTTAAGTAAAACTTACGTCGTGCGAATTTTGCATTGGACGAGCTCTCTGTAGCGGCAGGTTGTAATTTCAGAAATTGTAGGAGGACCGATTTGAACCGTTTTTCGTGGGCCTCTCACCGTCTCTGGAATCTACATCTTCTCTGTTAGAAAAGAATATTCTCCAGCAATTAAGTTACTGCTAATCCGAATTAAGTTTGTTTCCATTGTCCTTCATAGATGTTGTGTGGATATTTTTTGCTGCCACAAAGGTTTCGAATGTAAGCATAAATACCTCTCAATACCTATTCTGGGCCGCATTTTTTACTTCGCTGATCGAGAACTGTATACTACGACAAATTAGACTCGGTAGAGCACACCATATTCACCTGTGAGAAATGGAAGAAAGGCAGAAATAATGCGACCCAGAGAATAGGGAAAATACTCAGTGCAGATAACATCTTGGAAGCTAAACTGGAGAGTGAGGATAACTGGAAGACAGTGGCGACTATGGTGGTATCTATATTAATACAAAAAGACGAGGACGAAAGAAGATAATTAGAAGATGAGATCACCAACAGGCAATACCTACCTCGAAGTAATTTGTAGAGCGGTCCCAGGATATCGCAGTAATTCAACTCTATCCGAGTTCCGTGTCTACGGTTCATATAGTCAGAAAAAAATTGATATCTCGGAAACCTCTTCGAAACCCACGATGCCGCTTGCACCAAATATTCTGCACATTTCAGAGATGTTTTGGGTAAATTTAAAAAAAAATCGAAGATGGCACTCACTTTTCAATTTCACTTTTTATTTTTCAAAGTAAAAATAAACGCAAAAAAGTTGGTCAAAAAATTTTTTACTCCTTTTTTTTAAAAAGTTCATTCAATTGTCCTTAGGGTTGGTCCAAGAATGTTTATTTTAGAAATAATTGTTTGAAAATTCGAAAATTTTAATTTTTTTAAATTTTACACCCGGTATATCTAGGAGACAGCTTCATCAAATGAGGAACCAATATGGCCTTAAATATTCTTATATAAAATACTATCACGTCACACAATATGAACCGATTCTGAGAACATGCGACTTTTTTTGGGTCGTCTTTTGGTGGTATGCCCCATATATAATCTATGTCTATGGCATAGATTATGGAAAGGCTAATAAACTCACATACGCCCGCCGGCACTGATCATGTAGGTAAAATTCATATATATCGGATAATTTGAACTACTAAATGACTTTGACAGCTCTAAAATGAGTCACTCTTGACATTTAGATTATTTACACTAATTTATTAATAATGGAAGTTTTTAATAAAATTTATTCACAAGTTAGTAGTTCTGTTAGTAGTACGGTCTCCCAACTTTCAGGGGTTTTGCCAGGGAATCCTGTTACAAGAGAATTTGATGCTTCTTCCCACATAGCATCTGGAGGTTCAGGTATTCACATTAACCAAATAACTATGTAATCCTTGCTAATTTAATATAAAATATATTTAAGGATTACTATGGAAAATATACAAAGGCACAAAGCGATCAACGAAACAAGAAGCATCAATTTTTGTATTTGAAAAGCGGCAATTAGAAAGATGGAACAAAACGGATAGAGATATAGTTTTAGATGCTTTGAGACGCGGTGTTACGCAATTAACAAAAATTAGACATCCACAAGTATTAACTGTGCAACATCCTTTAGAAGAAAGTAGAGAAAGTTTGGCATTTGCTACAGAACCTGTGTTTGCCAGTTTGGCAAACGTTTTGGGAGAAACTTATAATATGCCACAGCCTTCAGAAATGTCTGATTACAAATTGTATGATATAGAGATTAAATATGGATTGTTACAAATAGGTGAGGGACTTGCATTTTTGCACAACGATGTAAAATTATTGCATAAAAATATTTGCCCTGAAACTATAATAATTAATCAACAAGGAGCTTGGAAAATATTTGGTTTTGATTTTTGTGTACACAACACTAGTCCAGTTAATACTGCTGCGTTTTATCCATATGATGAATTTAGCCCTACATTACCTAATGTTGCTCAGCCATGTCTTGATTATATGGCACCTGAATGTATTCTAACACAATCGCATACTACATCCAGTGACATATTCGCATTGGGAATGTTAGCATACGCAATGTATTCACCTGGACATCAAATTATATCTAAGGCAAAAGATTTGCAACAATTTAGAGCAAGAGCACAGCAACTAAAAACTTTAACGTCTAATAAATTGCAATGTATTCCAGAAGCTTTGAAAGATTACGTTAAAATGATGTTAAATGTAACACCTGATCAAAGACCTGATGCTCATCAATTTATTAAGGTTTGCAAGCTAATTTTGTACAGGTGGTCCTTTGATAATTTGATCCTTGAATTGCCCTTTATATTAAATTGAATTAATTGGGTTGGGATGCCATGCGTCTGTGTTTTCCCGGACATGTCCCTTTTTTTATTGGGTCGGGGAATGTCCGGTATAGTTTTTGATTGATGTCCGGGATTGTCTGGGATTTTGAAATATTGTAAAAATGCAAAACGCAACACAGAAAGACACAATTTAGAATTAAAGATTTTTGCGTAATGTGTAATTACCTTACAGCAAAAAGTTTTGACATATTTTGTTGAATTAAAAAAAAAAGTGTAATAAATTTCACCCTCGAAGCATAAAGAATTTCTTGTCGCCGCGCTATCGCTTCAATGCTTGAGCGGAAGTGAGCGAAAGTTTCCCGTTATACGTTATGGGGAAGTCCCACAATCCAGCGATTTAGCGAGTCCTAGATTTGTCCTAGATTTTGAACGTTATTGTCCTAGTTTAACATTTTGAAACATGGCAACCCTTTAGTATAATTAGAATATATAATAATTTGTTGAGTCTGTTGCTAGATGGTTTGGGTGGTACTTGGTTTTGACAGTGGTGGCTGGTGATAATAGAAATAGGTGGGACCAGGAAAAAAATGGAGGTGTGGCCACCACACGACTTTCATTTACTAATTTGAGTTTTTTTTTTGGTTAACTATCATATTCAAAGATATTAAAATGTATTTTGGCAATAATCATTCAATTATTGACGTCTATCACTTTTGACGGGTAGTTACCCTATTTCATTTATCAGATGAATAAATGACATTACGTCTCTCCAACTTTATATGAATAATTACACTGACAATGTTGCATAGCAACAGAAAACAATGAGTTCTTAAAATGTTAAATTTTGAAAAAATG
>JARJDX010060046.1:0-10088 GCA_030264735.1 Gymnusa sp. GC000175 | reverse complement strand
CTCAACAGATTTTGAAATATTTGCAATAAACCAAAATACCTCACCCATAAAATACCACTTCCTATTTTTGGATTTTAGCCAAAAGTCACTGAGACCTCCCAATTTTTGTTAAAAGCTTAAATATAAATTTTCAGGACGATCAGTTTAGCCGTCTGGGCTGTAGAAAGACACAGACACACATACAGACAGACAGACACCACTTCGAAATCAACTTTTTCTGAAAGAGGGAGGTCGAAAACGGATATTTCCGCAAAAATCTTGATTTTGAAAATTGTCGCGATTACTATACATTAATTAACTTTGTAAATGAAAGTAAAATTCATGGAATTAATTTTTTTACTAAAAAATTGTTCATCTTGCGAGAAGCTGGTTTATATTCTGTACTGATATTTTGTCTCTTAAAATTACCTCTAATAATAACCAACTGAAAAGCAAATTTTGTCTTTAATTTTTTTTGTATCCGTAAATTTGCGCACCAAGAGAGTACTTGTACAAATAAATCTTACTCCTTCAATACTTAGTCGGCATTCTAAATCACACAAAGAATTTTTTTTTGAATATGTTATATTGTGTCTATAACGCAGGCAGAAAAAAACAGGAGGTATTTTTGTAATTCGCTTCAAAGCTTTTATGATATTTTGTACACTGGTAATATGTTGATGTAGTATCATTCCGTCACGTGCTTTTAGGGATTCGAATTTACAAATTAACAACCTTTTAACCTAGTGCAGCGGTCGGTAGACCGCGGCTCCAGAGCCGCATGCGGCTCTTTGCACAGGCGTTTGCGGCTCTTTAGACATTTTCACTTCCATTTATGCAGCTTTATCAGCTGGCCAGTCGAACAAACTTGTGTATAAAGCGTTCTCACCATCACTTTATTCAACGCATTTTTTTTTTCTACACACATCTTTCCAAACCTGTGTTGTGTGTGTGTGTTCGTGTGTATGTGGCTCCCTGATACCTTTGTAATTTTGTTTTCTCAACAACTTGGCTCTTCTAACTTAAAAGTCTGCCGACCCCTGACCTAGTGCATCGGGATGCCATTCACACGCAATAAAATAAATTAAGGCAAAATACGAAAAGCTTTATAACTCATTGGGCGTTTTTGTTAATTACTTTCTCAATTAATATTTTTAATAAATTTGGGTATGATATAGATACAAAATTTAAAGACCTCTCATTCCCTGCATTGATTTTGTCTGTAGTTGAAATTTTTCTGCAAAAACTCAATTTTTAATTTTTATTGCTAGAATTTATTGATATTTTCTCAACGATATTTAAAAACTTGTTATAACAAAATTTCTTATTTTGAACAGCTCTAAACCTTTATTGTTTGCCTCATTCAGTACTTCTAGTCGGAATTTTTTAGATCACACAAAGAGTTTTTTTAATCTTATATTGTGTTTGCCGTAGATCAAATTCTGTAAATAAAAGCGGTGTTTTTGTAATTCGCAGAAAAGTTCTTTTTTTTTTGACTACCATTTTCATTTGAATTTTGTAATGTTAATGTTTATTTAAACTGTCCAATAGAAACAGTTATTGAAATAAGAACACAACTTCTCTTATCAAATTTTTTCTACTTCACCCCCTGCCGTTACACTGTAGCACAAACTAGTTCGTCGATAACCGCTACTTAAGGCCCATTATTTTTCGTATTGTATTGCGTTTTGTCTCTTCTGTATATCCTTGCTAACCTTCTCCAGAAATCCATTTAGATTGTTATTAGCATCTTTTTCGTTTTCTCTTTTATTTGCCATACTTCGCTATCGTAAGTTATAATTATTTTAAGAATGGTATTGTTTGGTCCCAAGGTATTCCGTTCATCGTGTCTACCGCTCCTCTACCTTATGTATTTCTTTCTTTTGTTGCGGAATCCAGTGCTCCATTCTCCGTCAATTTAATCTCTATATATTTATATTATTTGTAGTGTTTTATCCGTATTTCATCTTCCAGTGAAATATCTTTTGGAATTCTTACAAATCACATGCTTGACGTTTACCAACAAGAATGTTATTCCGAGGTCTCCTATTTTTTTATAGATTCGCAAAGATGTCATCTGGTCGTATGGATTTTTGTTGGCCATTCTTTTCAATGCGTCTCTCACTTCTTCATAGGTAATGTTTGGTATAGGTCGTGTAGCGGCTAATAGTAATAAATAATAATCGTAGCTCTTTGCTTGGGTGGGATTTTTTCCTTAGTTTGGAGTAATTTTTTTCCACCTTGCTTTTATGTCTTCATTTGTAGTTAGTACTTGACCTTACTTACTTCTTACGTACTTGATGTCCTTCATATTTCGACTATTATGGTGCCTTTGCTTTGCGCCTTAACATTTACCCTCTATCATTCGTAGCTGTTTCAAGTTTGGCGTAGAAGTCATCCGCCGATCTAGCCTCTTTACGAATCCCCGTTTTGCTGTATTCTTTGTCTTTCTGTATGCTGCGCGGTCGTCAAGTTTTCGATTTCTTTTCGTTGCGGTAGTACTGTTTGTGGGTAGTTTTCGAACTGTTCGCGTAGTGCCTGCCCTTATTCGCGTTCTAGATTCTGTATTTTAGTTATTCTTTCCTTGTTTGCTTTTACCGCTTTCGATATTATTCTGCGGCTAGGACCCGGCGTTGAAAGATTAACGGTTGTCCTGAAATCACCTTGCAATCACTAAAGGTTTTAAGTCTAGCTCAGTCTGCAAGAATGTAATTTGTGTGCATGCCGTACTACTTTTGTATGTTATGAGGTGCTCAGAGGGTTTAGAAAAAATGTTTTAACCTCTGCTAGATCATGCATTGACGCGAACTGCCGAATACTTTTTTTTTATAGATTGATAGTGCCATGAACCCTATGGTAGTTGCTGGATGTGTGTCCGACGTGATTATTTAGGTCTCCGCGTATGTATTTTGACTTTACGATTGGTATTGTTTGCATCAAATCATCCACTTCGTCGCAAAATGCTAGCTTTTCCGTGATTTGGCATCCAACCTATGGGGCACATATAATGGTCATACATGCTTGGTCATCCAATTAAAACTTCACTGACATCAGACGGTTGCTTATTCTATTGACTTCAATAATCCGTTGTTAGAGATCGCTACCTTAACATTTACCCTTATTCTATTCTTTGTAGTGTCATTGACCAGAAGTGGAAGTTTGGCTTGTAGTTTTGCGGCCGGTTGCCACCGGGTGCCAAGGTAGTAGCCCCTCTTGCTTTCTGGGGCTTAGGATGCCGCCGTTGATGGATTGATTTTTCGGCCACCCTTTTCAAGACGTCTTATCTACGCCGTTGTCTTCTTACTAATAGTTTTGGTCCGCCCCGGATATTTAATTTTTCCTGTACCACCCATATCTGGATGTTGTACAGATGATTCTGCAACACTATCAGGATGTTAATAATATATCATGTGATCTTTTTTGCGTGTCTGTCTGGATGTGTGTGTATGTGTGTCTTTATGTGTCTGTATTTGTACTCTTTACATCCAGACGGCTAATCTGTTAGACTTTTTTTTACTCATATTTATGTTTTTAACAAAAATTAGAAGGTACCAGTGACTTTTGTCTGAAACCCACCAACCCGAACTCTACGTTCTTCGTTGCTAAGCAACTTTTTATTGAATTTATTCCCATTAGGTAGCAGAGTCATAGTGTCAATATAATAAGCTGATAATTAATGAAATTGGTTATTTATCGGTCAAAAGTTTCACTATCGGACATACATTTCACAACAAAATGAAGTTGCAAAGACATACTGCCAACCTAAATGGCTTATAATTAATAAAATATAGTTATGTTTCAATTAAAAGTAAGGGAAATCATTTAAATTCGTAAATGAAAGTCGTGTGGTGACTACACCTCCATTTTTATTTCCATATCGACTTTTTTAATTAAGTCCGAAAAAGTTTTCTACGATAAAATAGTTGCGTGACTTCTAGAACGTACAGCTATAACTTATTTTTTATTCATGAAAAGCGTTTGTTGAAGTGCACTCATAAATTTCTCTCTTGTTTTAGTTTGTTTTTCAAATTCACGACTCCATCCTCCTATATTTTAATTATAAATTTATATTTCATCTCTAACACGTCCCCGAACTATTTATTTTTCAACTCGCATTTTATTTCTCTTTTCTACCTACTTTCTTTATTTTCGTTAAATATTTATTCAGTAAAAAAATTGAAGATGGTATATACAATATTTGAACCATACATAAATCTTAAAGGAATATGTCAATATTTATTTTTCTGAGTATGAATATTGAAGAAGTCATTTTATTTTCTAATAACGTGAGTGGTAATAACGTTTCTTGCATATTAATACGGATTCATAAGCATACCGATAACTGTTTGCAAATTACTTTCCTTTACTTTTACTCTTCATCATATGCACATTAATACATTATAATATTATTCAAAAAGAAATTAATAACGAAAACGTAACCGATGAAATTGAATTGTTTATGAGCCAATCTGCGTGAAACAAATATATTTAATATACAGGGTGATCCAAATTAAGTCGCCTACCATGGGGATCTATCTTATTAATAAAGATAGAAACTTTGTAAAATGAACAATGTTTTGTAGGTTTTAAAATTTCAAACAATTTGGAAACTATTTTAAAAAAAACTGAAAATTGCGATTTTTTAAAAAGTCAAATGTCTCCGTAATTATAAAAGATGCAAATAAAGTTTCATATGAAATTTACTTCATTTAATGAAAGAAACTTAAAACTGACATTTACATGGCGATATCCGAGATATTAATAGCAACCTTCTTATTTCAAGTGGACGCCATATTTGATTTTTACCTAATTAAATAGACTTTTTTCTCTTTTCAATGATGGATAAAAACCTATGCTGCTATAAAAAATTATGGGAAATATTAATTGTTTTATTTTAAATCAAGCAGGCTTGAAAACAAATGCAGGTCTAAATTATTTATGAAACAAAACAAAAGAACTTTATGTCACTGATTATTAAAACCACAATAAATTATAGTAAATGCTCAAAATGCTAGACGTTATTAGCTAAACATAGTTTTTAATACACTTGTCGCAGTTTATTGCAATTACCGTTGTTAAATGGATCCGTAACAGCCACTGTAGTTCTTTTACATTATTATAATTTAAATGACTTTCATACACTTTACCTTTTAGAGTTCCCTACAAATAAAAAGCAGGACGCTTTAAGTCTGCTGATCTGGCTGGCCACTGATCAGGAGTATTTGTCGCTATTACTTTATTATTAACGGTTATTTAAATAAATAGTAATATTTCCAGCAATGTGCACAGGAGCGCCATCTTGATGGTACCATATTTCATTATTTTGTGCCAAAGGTAAATTTATCGTTGCGCAGTTAAAGTTTCATCATATATGTAAACCACCAGTAAACGATTTTCCAAAATGCCACAAAAAAAATTAAAATCAAGCTGGACCTGGTTGCCTGTTGGAAACACTACGTGAAGATTTTCCTCTACCCAAGGGTATTCGTTATTCTTATAAAATAACCTACTGTTAAAAAGGTAGGTTTCGACAGTCCATAAAACTTCTTCTTCGTGACTTCACAACCCTATAATCAGCCTCTATTGCGTTTTATTCTTTTGCAACTTCCTTCCATTGTTTTACCCCTAGTAACTTAATGTCTCTTTCTACATTATTTATCCACCTGGTTTTAGGTCTTACTACGTTTCCTCTTGCTAACGGCTTTCTTATCAATAATTTCTTTGTCATCCTTGTATTGTCCATCTTTTGTATGTATCCCAACCAATGAATGCGGCCTATTTTTACCGTTTTTATAATATCTAGTCCCTGGAATTCTTGGTATAAATCTGTATTGTGTCTAATTTTCAATTGTAGTATTTTTTTTTCAAAAGTTTTGCGTTATCAATACTTAGATGCTCTGTCTCTTCGAAGATAATCATAGCTTTACTAGTTTTTCTACATTGTATATTTCTGCACTCTGTTTCCCCTTTTTATGGTTTTTTATTGCTATTCATGCTATATTCTTGGCCTTGACTATAAAGTGATGAGAGCCAATATTTGGGCCCCTGTTTGTTTTGACGTCAATTATGTTTGAGGAGCAGAGTAGGCGGGACAGCGTAGACATCCGGCTGCTGAGTGCAAGATCGTGGGTTCGCGTCCCACAGCATGCAAAATATTTATTTAAATGTTTAAATGCCCAACACTGCCCCAACTCCCCAACCCGCCTTGCTAGCGTGGGGTTTCATGGCTAAATCTTCTTGGGTCCGAAGTTAGAGGAGAAATCTTGTAACTCCAGTGGTTCGGAATCCACGCTAAACTGTAGGTCCACCTATAATGTAAGTTGCCAGCAGAGAAGAGGTTATGCGCCAGAAGTGGCGTACTAAGCTGACGACGAATGTTTCAGTTGTTCAAGGCTCCTATTGACAGTTCAAGGCTCCTATTGACAGTTAGTCGTGTAATAAATTTTATTTTATTGTTATTCATGTCTACTTCATTTAAAATAAAACAATTAATTTATCTCATATTTTTTTTATTTTGAAATAGATTTTTATACATCGTTATTTAATTATTCTATTTAATCATGTAAAAATCAAATATGGCGTCCATTTAAAATAAAAAAGTTGTCAATAACATCTCGGAAACCGCCATCTTGAATTTTATTTTGACAGCAGTTTTAAGTTTCCCTTATTAAATTAGGTAAATTTCATTTGAAACTTTTTTTTTGTATCTTTTATAATTACGGAGAAATTTGGCTTTTTATAAAACAGCGATTTTCAATTTTTTTTTAATAATTTTTAAATTGTTGGGGATTTTGAAAATTTCTCTGCAGAATCTAAGTCAGCACAGAATTTTGCACGACTTTCTATATTTAACCACCAACACTATCTTTATTAATAAGAAAGAGTATCTTAGGCTACTCAATTTGGAACACCCTGTATATTTGTAATACTATTATAAAACATAACTGGATATACAAATTCTAACCAATAATTGGGACCAATTTTTATACTCAAAATGATTGATGATGCGGTAAATGTTTTTTTATCAATCAATAAAAGGGTGATCAATAAAGCATGTTGGTTCCCAAGTTGAACTTGTTTTAAGTTTAAAACAAAAAGGTGCAACTATGTATTAGTTCGTGGGTAATTCAATTTGTTACCCAAGTCTTGTTTGAGTTTCAAGTTGTATGTTTGAAGCCAAATTTTTTCCCCTCGTCCATGTAGGGCACGTATAACCCACAAAGTGCACATTCGAGTTTACAACTTTAATTTAACTAGATGAAAGAGTCGGCTCTGCATTTATTATATTTTCTTTTTTTTTGTTTCAGAAAACGGGCTGTTAAGTTATGAAAATCCAAATTATCACTTAGACCCGGCGCGCCTCGACGATGCTCTCAATTCAAACACCGACGAGATTTACGAGGATCTATACCAAGAACTGGATGACATATGTAACTTGGGGCATAAGGGTCCATTATCAGGGGCTCCTAATAGGAAAACTTATGCAGCGCTGGATATCGGATCAATGGGGGTCGACATCAACACGGGGCCCGTTACACATAATGTAGACTCTTCAAATTACACAGATAACAGAAGGTAAGTTTCTGTTAACCTATCGATTATGTATTTTATCGTAAAAAGCGAACGGTAAATTAAGTATATCAATGATACGAATTGTCCGACCAGAAAGCAATAATTGCGCATAGTTACTGTTATAATTTATTTTATTTAATATCATAAATTTCCGCAAGCAAATAAAATTATAATATATATTTGATTACGTACTATTTCAGAAAGGAAAGTATACACACTTATGCCCTATTTCACAAACAAATCTTTTTTAAACTAAGGCGAATTACACCAAAATACAAATACAGAGTATTTTATTTTAACGAAAAATTTAATGGAAATTATTAGAATTTTGCGTAGCGTATCTCAAACTTATAATTTTTAAATTTGAGTAAATTATTATACTAAGTATCCCAACTAGAATTTGACAGCTCGACAGTCTGTTACCTTAGTTTATCTTCGGATTTCGAGAAATTGCTAAACAACGATAATTTTAGCGCTTAAAACGGATTAATACTTTATCATAGTTTCTACATTATACATTCAGCGCACGATTTGTTTCCAGAAAACATTTCTGCAAAAGTATTAAATAAAAAAAAACAAATTCAATTTAAAGAATCATTGCCCACTTTCAACGGCCATTCGATATAATAAATAATGTAATGTAAATTAATGTAAGCTTTCACGACTTGAATCGATGTGAATTTTCTTCTCGGGTTTAAGTCGCGTAGTTTTATTAGTTGTGCCAACGTTTCGCTCGCCATTGTAAGGAGCATTCCCAAGCGGAAAAGTCCGATTGCTGAAAACTTTGTTTAAGAATGTATACCTATATAGAATAAAGCACAAAGCCGTTAATGTGATTAAAACGTACCGTCCGCTAATGCTCTATTGTGTGGGTCCTAATTTGTCGTTTGGTCTCGCCAAAATATTTTAAATTACAAATATGACAATTTAGTTGATAAACTTTCGGATTTAAAGATGAATTTTGTCCTTCACACTTTTGTTAAGTTAAAAATTTTGGAGTTTCATTTAAAAATGGTCTACATTTGTGCCAAATTCATCCAATTTTGTCCGTCTACATAAGGAGAAAAAGCAAAAAAAAACAGGAAGGTTAAATTGTAGTTGTTAAGAAGCGTATTTCTGACGTGACTCAGTCTTGAAGACAACGTTTTCTTTTGGGGGATTGAATGGGCGGTATATGCTAAGGAGTTTATGGCATATATTTTTGGGAAGGATGATGATGTAAGTTCCCATTTAGGTAACAATCTGTATTGGTGGATTTCCTGCAATTTGTATGACCTAGTTTTCCATGGGGCGTTTTGAAACCAAAACATCTAAGAAAAGCAAGTGGTGCTTCTCGAAGGTGTCGTCTACATATCTAAAACAGCATTTGGTTTAAGTTTGGCATATTCTAACGCTTCGTTTTTAAAAGCCTCCATAAAGATGATGGCTACTATGGGAGATAAAGGAGACCCCATGGCGGCTTCTGATACTTGTTCATAGAGTAAACCTTGACAAAGGAATTAAGTTGACGTTAGATAATTTTTAAGTAATGCGATGAGATCAGGTGCATCTTGTAGGAATTCTTTTATAATTTAAAATGTGTCAGGAACATTTGTGACCTGAATCAGATATTTCAACCACCAGCAATAAGTTGGGTGGACCAATTATGTTTGTAAAACTATATTTTAAAAAAAATTACACACATGTTTACTCAATATAGATAATAGTTACATGTTTCGATTCAATGGAAAATTTTCGAACGAGTATTAAAGTAATTAAAGTAATGAAGGCTTAAATAAAAAAAAACTAATTTACACATTATTTTAAGCACACATTTTTATACAAGATGGTTAAAAATCGCATGTTTTGACTCAATAGTAAATTTTCGAACGGATATTAAAGTAATTAATGCTTTAATAAAAAAACTAATTCATACATCATATTTAGCACAAATTTTTATACAAAATAGGTAAAAATTACATATTTAGACTCATTAGTAAAATTTCGAACGCGCATTAATGTACTCAAGGTTTTAATCAAAATAAAAAAAAATTATTATCATTTTTAGCACACATTTTTATTAAGGTGAGTTTTGACCCAATAACAAATTTTCGAAAGCGCATTCTAGTAATTAATCGAAAAACTAATTTGCACATCATTTTTAGCACACATTTTGATAAATGGTAAAAATTACATGTTTCGACTGAATAGCAAACTTTAGAACGCACATTGAAATAATTAAAGCTTTAATCAAAAAAGTATTTTGCACATAATTTTTAGCACACATTTTTATACAATTTTCGTAAAAATTACATGTTTCGACTCAATAGCAAATTTTCGAAAGCGTATTGAAGTAATAAAGGCTTTAATAAAAAAATTATTTTGCTCATCATTTTCATTACACATTTTTATACAACATGAGTAAAAATTACAGTGAAAGCTCCCATAAGCGGACACCGATGGTACCAACATTTTTGTCCGGTTGTGGGAGATGTCCGGTTATAGGAATTTGCGTAAAAAACAAAAAATAAATATATTTCATTTAACTATTGGTTAAC
>JARJDX010060032.1:0-20079 GCA_030264735.1 Gymnusa sp. GC000175 | reverse complement strand
TATAGGTAATATTCATAACGGAGTATATGTCCTCTGGTTCTCTGAAACAGTTCCTGAAACGCACCAAACGTAATGTGAAGAGGCTTCCTCTACAGGCATGGCGCAGATGGTGCACACAAATACTATCAGCTTTAAGGTAACATATTCCACTTCTTATTGCCATTTCATCTATCAAAATATTTTTATCGTTCCGGTCTGAGACTATGTACATATTTAATCATAACATGTTTATTTGTATAGTTTTGGGAAGTTTAGTTTTGCAAAAAACACCTTTAACCAATCACGATTTTTTGCGAAATTAAGCTTCCTTCTATTATATATTGTAAGTTTTATTACCTTTTAAGTATTTAGTTTTAAGGTGCACACTAAAGATAATCATGTCATGCATTTACATGATTAAAGCGGTCGTTTTTCTTGTAGACCTTTTTGCTCAAATTAATCATGTGAATGTTGATTTTTTTTTCTTATAAATTTGATTGTAAAGTAACTCTCGTTCACAGTGTCGACGTAAAGGTAAGTGAACGGTCATCGAATGAAATAAATAATTAATGCTTTTTTACTCGTTTCTTTACTGAATCTGAATTTTTTTCCTGCATTTACATTTAATTTGATTCAATTTTAATTCATAACACATACGAAATCATAGAGCTTAACAATTCTATTGATTAAGACTACAACTACATTGCATCCGTATTTCTTTCGATCCGATATTGACCGATTGTCGTCGGAATGAGAAATAGAACTGGAAACAATCGTAAAATATCGTGCGTAATCGGTCATCTTCGGATGGCGCTTCCCCCTCAAATGTAGACACTTTACATTAAAACCTCGGTTTTCGTTCCGACGTCGTCCGATGGTCGTCCGACATCGGATCGGGAGAAATACGGATCCAATTTTGGCGCAACTTTTTAGTAAAAAACTTAAGTGCAGTTTAAAAGTTCATATTCGGTTGATTGAAAAAAACCTTTGCAGCAAGTTTGGCCAGCCTGAGTCAGTACTATGATCTGCAGTGTGTTTTCTTTCCAGTTATTTGCATTCCTGTTCACCGCCGATCATCCACGGAAATCTGACCTGTGATACCATATTTATTCAACACAATGGACTCGTCAAAATTGGATCAGGTAAAAAACAATTAAAACAAAAAAAAACAACAAAAACCGACTTTTGACATTCATTTTACCGCTAATGATAAAATTAATGTCTTTTTTTCTTATATGATAATTGAATCGATGGTTTTATTATATTTTGCTGGTTTTTTCGCCGATCATGTTGCGTTTTTTTAAAGGCGGTCATTACGCGCACCGCAGACTTCCGTAATTCACGGATTAACTCGCATGGAATTGGGAGCGTCACAAAAGACGTTGTTTTAATTGTGATAAATGCAAGGTAATCCGAGGGATTTAGGAATGCTATCTGAGCTGGGCAGACAAAGGACAAAATAGAACACGTTTCGTTAATCTCTTTTGTGGCATTTAATGTTGGTAAAACGCTCCACGCTTTTTCAAACGCTAGTTACATCCAAAGATTTTATTTAAATACACAATTAATTCAACCAGTTGTACAAGTGTGGTAACTAGTGGTAAAAAAATTGCGGGGAGACGATCAAAACGCGATGGCGTTTCCATTTTGCGGTTTTACCCCCATCTAAAATGGCGCAGAAAAGATATTCTGTAAAACGAGGCGATTTCTTGCTTGGACTTTAATTTCCATCGACAGGATTGAGTTTTTCAGTTGGCGCCGAATGTTTTTTTTTTGCATTTGGGGCGTTTGTTTAAGTCCACGTTCTTCCTGTCGACGGTTGTTCGATGATCTTCCTATTTGAAACCGTTCATGATCGGCATGTATCTCGCGTAGTAAACACTCTTTTAAAACTTCATTTCTTTTTCCGTTCCTTTAGTGGCTCCTGATTCGATCCATCATCATGTTAAAACGTGTCAAGAAAACATCAAAAATATGCATTTCGTTGCACCTGAATATGGCAGTAAGTACTTAATTTGAGGCTTTTTACCATTAGGTTATTATTATTATTATTATTATTATTAATTTATTATCATTATTAGGTTGTTAGGTTTAGGTCATTATAGTAGATGGTTATTATTAGGTTATTATTATTGATTTAACATCTCACTTTTCAGTGGTAAAAACTTTTACTTTGGTTCACGAAAATTAATAAAACATAAAAAATCCAAGAAAATTCAATGAAATTTGTCAAAAAATTCAACAAAAATTGAAAAATTTGAGATAATTGTATGGAATTTGATAAAAATTTAACAAAAATTGACTGAAAATTAAATAAAATGTCAAGAATTGAAGAAAATTCAATTAAATTTATCAAAAACTTTAACAAAAATTGAAAAATTAGAGTTAATTGTATGGAATTTGATAAAAATTTAACAAAAATTGACTGAAAATTAAATAAAATGTCAAGAATTGAAGAAAATTCAATAAAATTTGTCAAAAACTTAAACAAAAATTGAAAAATTCGTGATAATTTTCTAGAACTTAATAAAAATTTACAAAAACTAACTGAAAATTAAATAAAATATAAAGAATCAAAGAAAATTCAATGAAATTTGTCAAAAACTTTAATAAAAACTGAAAAATTAGAGATAAATGTTACAAAATATGAAAAAAATTAAAGAAAATTCAATGAAATTTGCTGAAAACTTTGGTAATTTTACAAAAGTTGACTAAAAATTTAATTGAATATTAAAAATTTAAAAATATTTTTTGAAATTTAATGAAATTTTTACAAAACTTATTTTAATTTGTTAAAAACTTTGGTAGAAACTGAAAAATTATCTGAATTTTAATAAATTATGAAAAATTAAAGAAAATTTAATGAAATTTGCTAAAAACTTAATGAAAAACTAAAAAGTTGGAGAAAATTCCACGAAGTTTCGCAAAAAGTAATTGAAAATTTAATAAAAATAACTAAACAACGAAAATTCACTAAAATGTGATAAAAATATTAGGTAGTTATTAGGATATTGTAGTTAGATATGGTGAAGCCTCAAAACAAAACGTATGCCATGTGTTTTACAAAAAAATTTATTAATTTTGACGTAGCAATAATGGGGCCGGCAATAGACATCTACTCTTTTGGGATGTGCGCTTTGGAAATGGCCGCGTTGGAGATCCAAGGTAACGGAGATTCAGGAAACATCGTCACCGACGAGAACATCAACCGGACTATAGATTCTCTGGAAGACTCGCAACAGAAGGATTTCATCAGGACGTGTTTGAACAAGAATCCAGCTCTAAGGCCTACCGCTAGAGAACTGTTGTTTCATCCTTTACTTTTCGAAGTGCACAGTCTTAAATTACTCTCTGCGCATTATCTAGTTAAAAGTGCTGGTAAGAACTTTTTTATTTTAACAATTAGTGTATTTGTTATGATTTTATTCCTAATTGGCTATCGACCTTGAGGTCTTTTGTCGTATTAATTGTGGTACTGTCACTATGTAAATTTCAAAGCTTGTTATTTTATTTGAAGAGTAGCATTTTCCTTTCTAGAGTATTCTTACAGAAATTCGTTTATTTGAAGAGTAACCTCTTCCTTTCTAGAGTATTATTACGGAAATTCGTTATAAAATCTTTAATTCGCATTCATTGCTCAGGCTTTATGCTGGTAATGTCTTCTAGACTAGTTATAATCTTCTTTTTCATGTCCATCTCAGGTCAAGTATTTGGCTATTTTTATTGGTAGTATTGTTTCTGTAATGTAAGTTGCCAGCATTAGAGGTAGAGAAGAGGCTTAACACCAGCAGTGGTGTGAACAAGGCTGCATATGATGATTGTTTCTCCCGCATAACGTGGCCAAAATATCGTAGTTTACGCCGTGTAAAATTTATTACTAGCACATCCTAGTTGCACATAATCAAAAAAAACTTTTTCCCAATGACAAATGACGAATTCTAACCACTTTTTTAGATTTTTTTGCTTTCATTTACGAAGTAAACGGAACGGTGTCTGGCTGTCTGTATGTCTGTATGTATGTCTGTCTGTCTGACAGATCGGTCTGGTAATTTATTCATATTTAAGCTTTTACCAAAAATTGAGAGGCTCCAATGACTTTTATCTGAAACCCAGCAAGCGGAAGTGGTAGTTTATTGGCTAGGTTTTTCGTTTTTTTTGCAAATATTTCAAAAACTATCAAGTTTATAAAAAAAAAAGAATTCAAGAATCATACCGGGGAACTTGTGAATCAAAACTTAATGCTTTCTGTCACTAAGTCACTTTCAATTTAATTTAGAACAATCTTCATTTTTACCTTAAATTTATTCCAAAAATTACTTACATATTTGAGCCAATTTCCAAGGATTTTATATCCCGTGTTACATCGATTATAAGACGTGGTCGATTATAAGACGCAACGTTTTTTCATAAACATATCAGAGTTCATATAACAGGAAAGGCGCCACGTTACTTAATTTATATTTTTTTAATCCCCAGCTAACATATCTGAAACAATAACAGATGAGTTGATGCAGAGAGTGTACGGCCCTGATGTGGTTATAGCAGAAATGCGTTTTCGTGAAAAACCCGTCGTCCAAATGAAGATGGCCGATGTGCAAGTATCAGAAAAGCTTGAAAAATTCGTTGAAGATGTTAAGTAAGTATCGCTGCCATTAATTCTTTCACTTTTAAAGACGTATGTATACGCCTTTCCTACATATTGATTGATGGATATGAGAGGGCGTATATAAACATACAAATGATAAACACGAGATAAGCGTATATATACGCCTTTGGCGTATTTTTACAAAATATTTTTGTGCAAATTTTTGAAATTTTTTACAAAATATTTTCGTACAATTTTTTACTGAACATATTTTTGTGCCATAGAAATGGAATTTATCCTTTAACTGCATTTGGTGCTAAACAACCCCCTCCAGCACGGTCTAGAGCAATATCGCCCGAAATGGCTGAATCGGAAAAATCGGTAACACCTGAACCCACAGACGTAGAAAGCCGGAAAATTGTTAACATGATATGCCACGTTAAACCTACAGATCCTAAGATTAAAGAAGAACACGAGGAAGTAACAGTAAGAGTAAAATTAAATTTTTTTTATCACTAATGTTTTGGTAACTGTCATATTAAATAGTATGCGCAGTTCAATTATTTATTTATCGTTTCCATTGATTAAATATTAGTTCTTAAAATATTGTTACTCGCAAGAGTGATGGATGATTCGGCGTGTGAGAAGTATTTACGTTCGTTGTGTGCGTTGATTATTAGCGATTTTAATTATCTTTGTCGCAAGCTAAACATTTGTTAAAATTACATCGAAATCGGTTCAGTACTTTTTATGTCTAGCGGTTGCTAACTTTTCCTTGTATACTTCGGTTGGGATCAGCTGCTCAGATAGATAGGGTGAGGAGTGGTTCAGTACTTTTTATGTCCAGCGGTTGCTAACTTTTCCTTGTATACTTCGGTTGGGATCAGCTGCTCAGATAGATAGGGTGAGGAGTGGTTCAGTACTTTTTATGTCTAGCGGTTGCTAATAACCTTGTATACGTCGGTTGGAATCAGCCACGCAGATAGATACGGTGAGGAGAGGTTCGCTAAAGGGAAATTATGTTGGGCGCCAGCAATTAGAGCATTTTGGAAATTAAACGAATACAAAAGCAACATAAAAAGATATATATTTTAATTGTTTTACAAAATTCAATCAACAAAAACTGTATGTGTGGTAATTAATGGAAAGAAATGTTTTAATCAATTCAAATCAACATCGTGGTAATGAATAACGGATACAAATCACTTGACACTTGCGTTCGGAGTACCAATTAAGTACCAAATCAATTATTCGAGCATAAATCGCAAATTTTAAAAATGGAATGAAAAAATTTCGTTACACTCTATATATTAGTAAAGATTTTCATTTATTTTGCAATTAATAACCATGAAAAAACAACGCCTTTTCAGTTATCCATAGTACTCAGGATGGATGATAAAATGAATAGAGAATTAACTACAATATTATCCCAGATTGATACACCTATGACCCTTGCTCAAGATCTTGTCCATTATGGTTTTATAAACGAGGTATTTTGAAATGGATTAATAATATATTTCTTTATCAATTTTGTGTGTTTTTGTTTTGTTTAGCTGGATCAAGAAAAAGTAGCAGGTGTTATAGAAGATGCAATCCACAACAGTTCAGGTCACAGTAGTCCAACACACAACTTCCAGTACCTCCCCATGAGTAAAACAGAACCACAAGCGGTGTGTCCGATAACCTCAACACCATCAGCGCTGGTTACAGCAGTCACGTCGACCCCCACGCAAGTGCCCATGCACTCCACTAGTTAGTAGATACTGCCACTTATTCCTGTTTTAATTATCCCCTTTTATTATAAGTTATATCACAGACAGTGTCTCGAAATATTTCTGGGCTAAATCTGAACCATTTATTAAATTAAATTAAATTGTTATCAAATGATGATCACGTCATCATTTTAAGTTTTAAGATTCAATTCGCACACCCATTTTTATGCATTATTACATCAATTAACTTCAATAAATTAATTCGACTAAACGTATTTTAATAGTAATTATAAGAATTATTGGTCAAAACAATTCACGTCATTCGTTCGGCGATGCGACCGGATAAATAGCACTCACTAAGGAAGTAAGTACATCGTACTATATAGAGCAAAAAAGCTTATTAGAGTTAAAAAAAATTAATGAATTTCGCGTAATTCGAACAAAAATCTATTAAAAACAAAACTTTTAACACTGAAAAAGTAAATAGTATGGTTTTTTCTACGGAATAATGTGTGTATTTTTTTATAATTTAACATTTAATTACCGTTTACATCGATTATAAGACGCAACTGATTGTCACCGACTATAAGACGCATTTTTATTCACGTAAAAAGTACCACTTTTTTAAACTACTTTTTACGTGATTTTCTTGATCTTCTTGTACGCCCATTACATACATTTTTCGGTACAAAATTTAATTTACTTTAAGAAAAAAATTGTTTCACAACTATTTCAAAGAAATTTAAAAAGTTATGTTTGTTCAAATGAAAAATTTCTCCTCACATAAAAATTATATTTTACTTAGAGACGCTGCTATTTCGAAACTCGTCTATAAAAACTAAGATTTTTGATATTTTTTGATGCAAAATTTAATTTTCTTTGAGAAAAGTTTTGTTTCACAACAATTTAAAAAATATGCTTGCTCAAATGAAAAAAATTTAGAAAAAATGTTTCACTCGTTTTGCTTCTTTATTTATTATATCAATGCGTCTTATAATCGATGGCGTTTTACAATCGCTGTGAAGAGTAAATTGCGAATTAAAAACGAAGTAAAAAAATAAACAAAACTGCCACGGGTTTATTCTATCCAAATTGCCATAACTAATTGAGTAAAAAAAAAATTCCGCACCAACCGGGTAAAATTAAGATTTTTAAAAATATTTTTAAACGATAAAAAATGTAAATATATCGGTAGTTTTGTTCAGAATTAGCCCAAAATAATTGATGTGAGTAAATCAAGGTGTTGGTTAGATTTCACGTTATGATAGTTGGTTTGTATAGAAACAGAAAATTTACCATGGTGCATCGAATACTTCAATTAATTTAAAAAGTGTTCTTATAAATGATAACGTGGAAATCTAGCCCGAATTGCCCGAGTAATTCTCTGATAGACTTTTAGGATCGAAGACTGTTTAATGCTGGACATTTGATAGA
The DNA here is from genome assembly GCA_030264735.1 of Gymnusa sp. GC000175. Lineage (NCBI taxonomy): Eukaryota > Metazoa > Arthropoda > Insecta > Coleoptera > Staphylinidae > Gymnusa > Gymnusa sp. GC000175. The sequence continues at coordinate 12,369 of JARJDX010060032.1, read as the reverse complement.
TTAGGTGTGCTAGTCATGTGACCATATGTTTATCTGTGATCAGAGCTCCAATGACACTGGACTGTTACATTATCATAGGTATCATATTATGTATGTGATCTGTAATAATCATTGTGGTTTATTTTTTTATTTTTGAATCTGCCAGCCACACTGATGAACTTCATGATTATTTTTTATTCTTAAATCATTTCATCCCACCATGAAATTTAAGTTTTTCTTTTAATCAAATTCATTGCGAGAAGATATTACATGTTTACGTTTAAAAAAAGTATATTTTGCGTTAATTTTCCATGCATAGAGCAAGTCTGCCAGTAGCTCCTTGAGTGATCTAGTGATTTAAGAAGTTAAATAATCGAAATTAGTTTAAGCTTCCGTTGAGATTAAATACTCGTGTTGCAAATGTATTATTGTTTGCCCCTTTGAGACTGATGTAATTTTAAATAAGCATAGGTAGTAGAAACATATTAGGACAGGACCAATTGTATTTGACTCGGTTATGTGCATACCATCCAGTTGGTCGAGAGGTACCCGCTAACTAGGGAAGAGATTGATCGAACGTTTTACCAATCAGTACGCATACACACGCAGCGCTTATTGTCGAGTCGACCGTCGAACGGAAAAAAAAGTTACGTACGCACGTGGCGATAATTAGCGAGCGGCGAACGTCGAGTCAACTTCTCAAGCGTCGCTCGCGACGAACGCCTTGCGTTTGTGTTGTCCCATTTGCTAGTATGCACTGATGCGTCGACTCGACAATCCGCCGCTTGTATGTTGGGATAAAACCATTTGTTGAGTCGACGATAACCATGCATGCGGGTGTTGAGTGTGTTGTTCCATTAGTTTACATCGATTCGACTGTCGAATCGACAATAAACGCTGCCTGTGTATTCGTACTTATACTCTAAAAGGAAATTAATTAAAATAATACATTAGGCCTAAGTATATTTGTTTAGTTGTTTTAAATTTTATTTATTTGTTATGAAAAAAAAATTGAATTTTGAGCAGTTATGGTAAGACGACGATTGTGTAGGTAAAAGTGTGTACATAGTTAAATTATAAAAGTTTTTAATGAAAAAAATGTAGATAAATAATTTTTTACCAAAATTGGACAGAAAAATATTTTTTAGGGTGCAAGATTTAATTCATTATTGTTTCGTTTAATATATTTTCACTTAACGTTAAAACGATAATAATGAAAATTGCGAGGATCCGAAATACGAATAAGGTGGGTGGGTGGATTCCATACATCAATATATTGATATCTGTACTGATGTATGGAACTTCCACCCACTCCTAAAACGCAAATGATAAGGTTTTTTTTCCAAAATTAAATTCCAAGAAGAGTTGATGTTATAAATGGCAATATTAAGGGTCGCGAAGATCTGATGTACCTCATTAAGTCTCAAAAAGGATGAGAACGAAGTGGGGAGGTGTATTCCATACATCAATAAATGAATTTCTGCATTGATGTATATTATGCTTGTTCAAATGAAAAATTATCAAAAAATCAAAAAAAAATGTTTACTTTGGGACCTTGCCGTTTTAAAGCTCGTCAATAAAAACTGATCATTTTTTAATTTTCTTTAAGAAAAAAAAACCTTTCATAATAATTTGGGATCAGTGCAAAAAGTGATGGATGAGCATACAAAATTTTATGTAAAAATCGTTAAAAAAAGTTTCATTTTGAAACGCTGAGGTTTCGATAGTCGACTACAAAACGGAGATATAAATTTTTTTATGCAAAATTTCATTTTCTTCAAGAAAAGTTTTGTTTCATAACAATTTGGAAGAAATTCAAAAGGTTATAAATGTTTAAATGAAAAATTTACGTAAAAACTATGTTTCACTTTCAGACGATGCGATTTAGAAATTCGTCTATAAAAACTAAAATTTGTGATACAAAATTTCATTAAAAATTTCGTTTTGTAACAATATGTAAGGAATTCGAAAACTCCAAATGAAAAATTTCACTTCAAAACAAAATAACGCAAAAAAAATAATTTTCGTCCTATTTATAATTACATCACAATAAAAATGAAATAAATCTTGCGTTTTAAAAATTATTTAATGAATTGTATATAGGTGGAAATGTTAGGGGACCTCCCGTGTGATATTACGCTCAAAAAAGGATAAGAGAAAAGTCTGGTTGCTGGAGTTTGTTCTATATAATAGTCAATATACTTGTCCATTTTCATTATTTTTTTAAAATAATTCTGCTCATAGGCAAGAGATTAATAGTTGGTTTGAAGTTTTTATTTTATAATATATAAATATATGATATAATATATTCACTTTTTGCAGCAAGCTTTACAATTATTACACTGTGCCCGTTGAAAATACAATGTATTTATTGCTCTTCCTTTTATTCGGAACAACTAATGCAGAACAGGTACATACACGTTTCTATTGCAAATATGTTTATTAGTTACTAAAACATGTTTATTACCTATGAAAATATGTTTATTAGTTACAAAAACGTATTTTAGCCATAAAAACATGTTTATTAGTTAAGAAAACGAATTTTAGTTACATAAACATGTTTGTCAGTTATAAAAACGTGTTTTAGCTATAAAAACATGATTATTAGTTATGAAAACATGTTTTTTAGTTACACACGCATGTTTATTACTTATGAAAACGTGTTTTAGCTGTGAAAACATGTTTATTAGTTAAAAAAAACGAATTTTAGTTACAAAAACATGTTTGTCAGTTATGAAAACGTGTTTTAGCTATAAAAACATATTTATTAGTTATGAAAACATGTTTTTTAGTCACACACGCATATTTATTAGTTTCAAAAACGTATTTTAATTATGACAACATGTTTATTAGTAAAAAAACAAATTTTAGTTACAAAAACATGTATGAAAACGTGTTTTAGTTATAAAAACATGTTTATTAGTTATGAAAGCATGCTTTTTAGTTACACACGCATGTTTATTAGTTATGAAAACGTGTTTTAGTTGTGAAAACATGTTTGTTAGTTTTGAAAAGTATTTTAGTTATAAAAGAACCTGTTTATTAATTACGAAAACATGTTTTTTGTGTTATATTTAAGAAAACATGTTTATTAGTTACGAAAACAGGTTTATTAGTTATGAATACGTGTTTTAGTTGGAAAAAAATGTTTATTAGTTACGAAAACATGTTTTTTAGTTATGAAAACGTATTTTAGTTATAAAAACGTGTTTGTTAGTTACAAAAACATGTTTTTTAGTTATGATAACGTGTTTTAGTTACAAAAACGTGTTTATTACTTACCAAAACGAAAATTTCTTGGTCATTTTCATACGAGTTACTAAATCGCGGTTTAGGATTCACGCTTTCTTACACCCTTTTCACACGTACATTCTGAATGCGAGGTGAAAGTCGCGGTTTAAAATTCACGCATTCTTAGTGCATACTTATCGCATCTTACCGAGCCATGGTGGTTATTTGTAGAGGCGGTAGATAGCAAGTTAACTATCAACTCTTTTTGTTCATTTATTTGCAAATATTTATCCAACATTATTGTTTTTTTTTCAGTCATATGTAAATAATCTTTGTCCTTAGACTCCCTAGTATCTCTGATTTGCTTCCAATAAACTAATAAATTTTCATTATCGTTCCATAGCATTGCAAAAGTACGGGCTCACGCCTGTGGATTACAAAAGAATGTCGTGAGTATGCCACAAAAATTATGCGTGTGTTATAATAGCGTTTATACAACTAAATACGCGATAAGAAATGCGTTGCGGGCCAAAAAAGGTGACGTGATTTTGAAATTAGAATCGCGATTCAACAAGAATGTCCGTTTGAATGGCTCCATGTCAACGTATGATAACTCTGAATCCGAGACACGCGAATGTCACATTCAAAATTTACGTGTTTAATAGCTAAGCTGAATTCGAAAGACATAATTCGTCGCCAATTTACAACAATATTCTAAATGTAGTATCACGAGTCTGTATCCAACAAGAATGATAGTTTTGAAGGCTCCTTACCAACGTATAAGCTGAATCTGAGATACGCTAATCTCACATTCAGAATCTATAACTAAATCCGAGATACAAATTCGTCGCCAGCGAGTGAAGGTGACGGGATTCCTAATTTAGAATTGCAGTTGTTTTCAACAAAAATGCCACTTTTGAATCCTCCATGTCAACGTATGATAAAGCATAAAGCTGTGTAAAAAAGGTAATAGTCAAACAGAATCCAAGATACAGAACTCGTCGTCACCTGAAGGGATTCCAAATTTAGTATCGCGTTCTGCACAAAATGTCAGGGCAAAAGCCTCCATTTCAACGCAAGGTAAAGCTGAATCTGCACGACTTCGCATTCATAATTTACGTGTGAAAGTATCGGTTATTCATTATTAAATCGTTACATGACTTATCTGCTTAGTTGTTCCAAATATTTGCTCATATTGAGTACTAAAAACTGAGATAGAAGATTCTATAAGGAATGCTCTAATAAGACTTGCATTTATGCTTCTGCCAAACACAATATTGCTGTCGATGATAAATACGGTATCGGAAGTTCATATACAGCTGTACATATTACCACGTACAGTTTTTTTTTTGTTTTAGAGGATTTTATTTTAATCGTAAATAATTTATTTTTAACTGGGTAAATATAATTATAATTTATTTGTGCACCATAATATGTAATTTATATTTACTTATTATGCGATATGTGTTTTATATATTCTTCGGCACGCAGTGTACCCGACCGGTCACCGCCCAAGTTCTCACTGCGCCCAACATAGCTTCGCTTCGTGACGAGTACCGGCGTACGTTTCGTAATATATTATATTCCGTTTGTAATATATTATGTTCATTTTGTAATATATTATGTTCAGTTTGTAATATAATCTTCCGATATTTTAAATTTAATTTAATATATAAATAAGTTATGTCAATATTGATTGTATTATATATTATAGTATCATATATACAACAGGCTGTTTTACTGTATACCTAATTTAAAATAAATATGCAATATGGCAAATTTGTAATTGTTGTAAGTAATCTTTTTTTGTACGTTTTTTTTTTCATATGAATTTAGGAAAATTATTATTATTACACATCCGTTGAGATGCCATATGTTAAATATACTATTTTTAATGTTTTATTTATATTAGCTTTTGATTAAAATTTTAGTACCAATTTTGGATTATGGTGGTTTACAGCATCACTGCATTAGCGCAAGGTAGGTTCAGCGCATACTTTGCAACCTGGGGCTCGCATTCACAAATAATCCATAAATTATGTTGTTTATTAAATTCAGTGCTGCCCCAACACTACTAATGTGGAATTTCATACCTAATCCTCTTCTCCGGTCCGAAGTAGATGAGAAATCATGTAACTTTAGTTATTCGGAATCTACGTTAAACTGTAGGTCCACCTGTAATGTGGGTGGCCGGCATTAAGGGTGGAGAAGATATTAGACGCCAAGAGTGGTGCGCTGAATGCTGAAGAAGAATATTAAGAATTAAATATAAATGAATTTTTTATTTGTCCGCGCAAAAGTACACGCCGATCCGGGTTTTTATTTACACGGGTTTACGGATATTTCCTCGGGTGGTATGGGGCTAGGCCTAATTTTTGTTCTTCTTTCGTCACGTACTACTTCGATAACTGCGCATTTACATGTGAGCTTTGATAGTTTTCAAGATGTGGGCCTTCAAACTCAGGGGTCAGAACTTTTTACTCCGATAGTAGCTGCGTCGTCCGCCCGATTTTAAGGTCTCAATCTTTCAGCTAATTGCACAATTTTTTTCGTATGCATAGCGCCTGTGTTAAGCATAGGAAAAGCAGGCAGCCGCCTGCGGCGGCATTCTGTGGGGGCAGCAAAAGGCTTTAAAATTACAATAAACAATGCGTTCTTTTCAAAATTTTCATTTCGGGAGGGCGGCAGAAAACTAGCTTGCCTGTGCCGGCCAAATGTGTAGCGCCGGTGCTACGTGCGCACTGGTATCACTGCAACATTGGTATCATGCAACCCTTAATACTTAAAGCAATCTCAGGAACTGCACATTCATTTTCTTACAGAGGGCAATAAACTATTGCATTTATTTGTGCCTAATTTGAATATATATATATGTACGTTAACAGCGCTTTAATGTAAAAAATAAATTTGTTTCAAATTTTGTAAATATGATTCGTATCGGTCATTGGACGTTTTCTTTTTTACAATCAATCAAAATCGCAAAAAAGAAACGTTCAACGAATAATGCAACCTTATTTACAGAGGATGCAACAGACGAACAAAAGCCCAAAAAGTAAGTTAAAGCCAAATTTTAAAAATTTTTATTCAGCATTTATGTGTTGACGGACCACAAGCAACGATATGTTATTAACTAGTTAGATGCGATCTGTAGCCACCCTTAAATTCTAACCGTGCTTGTAGTATTGTCATCAAATCATTAATATTTATGAAAATACTGCATCAACGGTATATTATTAGATTTGTTTTGCTAATAGAATTCTCCTTCATTCTATGGGTGTATTTAAAGCAATTCAAACTACAATTCAGTGTGTGATCAACATATTTTTAGATCATTCTTAGTTTTTCATAAGATTAACGTGTAACTTTTAGGTCCTTAATAATGCTGTTTTTTTATATCATTTTGTAGTTCTTCTCCTATTGGAGGTTGGACATCATCATGATATGTTATTTATTGGTCGCTACTCCGCATGATCCGGCTGCTGAGTGCAAAATCGTGGGTTCGCGCCACGTAGGATGCAAAATATTTATTTAAATGTCCCAACACCCCCAACTCCTCAACCCGCCTTGCCAGCGTGGGGTTTCATGGCTAAAAACCTTCTCTGGTCCGGAGTTGGATGAGAAACCATGTAACTCCAGTGGTTCAGAATCCACGCTAAGCTGTAGGTCCACCTGTAATATAAGTTGACAGCATTACAGGCAGAGAAGAGGCTATGTGCTAGCAGTGGCGTCGTAAAAGGTTGACCACGACGTTTTGCTTTAACTAAACCACACACGCAGAATTTTTTAACCAGGAAGCTCTACGTTTGCCTATTCTCTTCTTTTTTTTAATTTTTCCTTGCATATTAAGTATCATTAGGGCATCTCTTCGCACGTCCAATGTATCCTGGTTTTCTTTTCTTAATGATAACTGTAACTTCAGATTCCTTATTCAATCTTTCAAGATACCTGTGTTGACTCTTTCGTTATGGCCTCCTCAAAAACTACATTACTATGGAGCAGGGTTTCTCAAACTTTGGTACATGTACCACTTGTGGTACATTAGTCTAGTCTTAGTGGTACATAAAATTTTAGTTACTTAAAAAATATAAATGGTCCTTTAACTAATTATTTTTTTCTATTTTTACTCCCATTTTTATTTTTTTGTAAAAACTTTCTTGATTTAAGTTTTAATTTGAATAGTTTTCATTTAAATTTTGATTATTTTGGTCAAATTTGAACTATTTTCGTCAATGCTTTGTTGATTTTTGTTAAAATCATGTTAATTCAAGCAATAATAAGCTCATGATGAACGATGGCGTATTTCCACTTTTTCAGTCAAATATTTTTAGACTTTCTCTTTGTGTCCAGTATAAGTTGTGATTGTCCTTCCTGCCTATGTTCTCACTAACAGTTGTTGTAGTTTATCATGGTTAACTGGTTGTACCTAATGACACTGTTCCTTTTCTTCTTTTATCACTTACTCCCAATACTTCTACCCTTAGTCTTTCCATTTCCAAAATAATAAATTCAAAGGTTCCTGGTGCATATAGGCTACTTGTATTCCAAGGCTATTCTTACGGTACCCATTATTGACACTTTTTTGTTCACGATAGTGTTCAAAACCTTTTCGCCCAGAGATCCGATTGATAATACTCCGCAATAATTTGCTCTAAATCTGATGGTGATACTAGAGATATCCGTAGGTATTTTTAAAACAGAAACTTCTCCTTCTTTACTGTATTCCTACGCCGTTGATCGCATCATCCGCCTTCGAAGCCAATTTATCAACTAGAGATATCCATAGGTATTTTTACAACAGAAACTTCTCGTTCTTTACTGTATTCCTACGCCGTTGATCGCATCATCCGCCTTCGAAGCCAATTTATCAACTAGAGATATCCATAGGTATTTTTACAACGGTAACTTCTCGTTTTTTTCTGTATTCCTACACCGTTGATCGCATTATCCGCCTTCAAATCCAATTTCTCAACTAGAGATATCCATAGGTATTTTTACAACAGTAACTTCTCGTTTTTTTCTGTATTCCTACGCCGTTGATCGCATTATTCGCCTTCGAAGCCAATTTCTCAACTAGAGATAACCATAGGTATTTTAACAACAGTAACTTCTCGTTTTTTCTGTATTCCTACGCCGTTGATCGCATCATCCGCCTTCGAAGCCAATTTCTTAACCTTGGGGCATTTACCAGCTCTTTCACATGTAGGGCAGGTGATATTGACTATACCGGACGTTTTTCGTCCGATACCACCTATATGTATGAAGCATTCCCCTATACGCCACCTGGGGAGGCGCTCCAAGAAAATTTTAATATTTTTTTCTCTAAAAGGACGATTGGGTTGAATGTTGACTTGGTTTATACCAAAAAGCAAGAGCTCCAATTTTTTCATATATATTTTTATAATAAATCAGTGCAAATATTTTCATTTAACAAATACAGATTGTTACAATTTAAATTAACTGTTTATATAGGATTATGTTGCAATACTTCTTTGTTGAGATGTGTGGGTAAATATAGATTAAATTAATAATGCAAAACAACTCTGATAGTTTGGTTTATACATGCGATTTTCGCAATGTTTCTTTATTTTTTTGTGATATCTCGAAAATTATTAAAGATTTTAAAACTTTGGTTCAGCCACATTAAAGCTGATACATTTTACAAGAAAATCGTTGTTTAGGCAATTGGGAATTAACTTTAAAAGAGGTATTTATATACAAATCTTGTAACAAATAAGTGTTTTCATTGTTAAATATTAAATATTTTCTGTTTTGTGTGAAAACACAAAAATACTCCTTACATTTGCTTCTAACCTGTAAATATTACTGAATTATACCGACTAAAGTGTCCATTGACAGATTGATCGCAGCGCCACCACTAGGTAAAGTTAATTCCCAATTGTTTCAATTGAAAAACAAAGGAGACATGACGTTTTAAAAAATCCTGCACAGCAACACTGGTATCATGCAACCCCTAATACTTAAAGCAATCTCAAGAACTGCACATCTATATTCTTTAAGAGGGTAATAAATTATTGCATTATCGGCAATTGTTTTAGTTGAAAAACAAAGGAGATTTGACGTTTCAAAAAACACAAAGTTTTTGTTGACCATTTCAAGCTCAAATAATTTAAATTGTTGAAAATCAATTAAAAAAATCCAATTTTAATTGATTAAATATTGGCTTTAAAGTAATAGGTTAATAATTCCTAAATGAATAATTTGAGATGAAATTAAAATTATCGTAATGTGAGTAGGAGTAGCCACAATATTTGCAGAAGCTAGAGCACAGCAATCAATTTAATTAATTCGTTATAAGCTGGCGACATCATGTATAGGGCATGAATTGATACTCTCTATAGGGTTTCGATTATTTTTACTCTTTTATTTACTCAAAATTACATTGAACCCACACATATTACATTCTTTGCTCTAATAATACATACTAAACGAAAACAATAAACAATATTAAAATAAAAGTAAAACAACCATATTTACTATTAGTACCACTAAATAAACAAAGATTTTATTTATTTACATTACAATATATTTACGTGGAAAGAACACATTACTTTCCGGAAAAAGAAAAAAGTAAATCTTGCAAAAAAAATTGAGATATTCTTAAATGTCTATGTTTTGAGGTTCTCTGAATAAGAATTGACCATTTTTGTCATGATGAGTGTGTTTTATTTTCGCTTACGGGAAAGTCGAGTGGAGACCACTCCATTATTTTATTACTTTATAGTACGATAATAAGATAAAGTATTGTAATCACAAAATAAAAGTTTCCAAACATTTAGTTACAAACAAAAAAAAACGTATAGAATAACATGAAATCAATTATTAATATAATTAAATATGGGAAACATGGCACTTGTTTATTTACAAATTGTAGTAAAATATTCGTCTTAAGTACGAGAAATTTTATTTAAACATGCCTTGAACTAATCACAAATCTCAAAGTCGCTTACAGGTCATCTTTACCTGATAAATTTTAATTTTTATAAACATAAAATATCTCTCTTCTCTGTGTAATAAGTAAAAGGGAGACAAAGAATTAAAATTGAGGAAAAACAATCCCAAAAATTGATAAAGAATTTTTACCTCTGATTTCAATTTTTGCCAAGATCGATTAGAATTTGTTTCGACTCAAAGAATTACATTTTTAATCTGCGTTTTGAATCGCCGCGTTCTGGAAAAGTGTAAAAATTCAAAATGTGAAGCAGTGCTTTGTCATGGGCTGAGAATTGATCAAAGTAGTTTGTTGCAAAATAGTGTGTAGTGTTTTAATAATACCAACAACACAAAAATTGCTTTGAAGCAATGAATAGTGGTAGTTAACTAAGGTTTATACAACTAGCCCTTAGTTCGTCGTGTTGAGGGAACGTGCATAAACATTAAGTCAGTACTCGTATGTGAATGTGTGTGTTGCTGTTAATGCTTTGAGTTTAAAGGCTTAAGCCATGTTTTAATTATAAAATTTACTTTAAAAAAATTGCACCTCGTTTAATAAAGAGGTTGTTCTACATACGTATAGTCATACTTGTGATGGTGTTTGATTCGTCTTCAAAATTTATGGTACAAGCTTTCTTCGTCATTTGCTTATATAAGGTTGGTTTTTTTTTATTATACATGTTAAATTGTTGATATAAGCGATATTTTTGCTTAATATTGTGATGTCAGAGTAATTTTTGATTGGCTTATTGCAATATTTGTGAAATAACAAGTAAACTCCTAACAAATTTGATGAAGCCTCTTCTTCACTCCCCACCGTTGCTCTTCAGAAGAAATTTGTTTGACAGTATAACCGGAGATAAATAATTTATTTATTTTTTTCTGGTTTATTAAAACCATGTAGAGCTATATTAAAAAATTAAAGAAATATTGAACTACAGAATTTATTTATTATACAAAATACAAACACTAAATTCACTGTTTTTATAGACATATTTGTTTTACAATTTGATATCTACTACAATTAATTTCACAAATGAAAAATTGCAGTCTTTTGTGAACTAATGAATTATTTACAAGTTATAAATCAGCACGGTAGGAAAATAAACATAATACTTGTATTTTTAACCAAGAGCGATGACTGACGACTGAAAAGATTTACGATTTTATGAACATACGAAACGAATTGAAAGGCAAAAAATGAATAATTTTATTTACGTTTTTCCTAACAGAACGGCGAGCTCCGATAATATATTTTTATATCGAAGTCTATTAACAATATCGAAGTCCATACTTCAATCCTGTCCAGGACTTGGTTGTTTGCGAATAACCCTGTTAGGGGTTATAAATCCTAGATAAAATGGTAACACAAAAATTTCTTCACAACAATTGGCAATTGCGTTTGAAATGCGATTGTTAATCGAACTTTTTAACGACCGATCATATTTACGACCAATTTTTTAGCGCTGCGATTTTCTTTTCTTAATCTTTCTCCTTTTTATCTCTTTTATTAATAATCTTTTTGATAAATCAATGTAAATGATTACATTCCTATACTTAAATCTTGGAAAAAATAAGTGTCACATTTTAAATGGCTGTCAAAAAATTATGAGCGTGTCAAAATGGCTCAAAATTTAGTAAAATATTTAAAATTTATTCCTTTACAACATACTAAAATTACAAAATGTTCTAATGTTAATTAAAGTTGCTAGATTTTATTTTGTGCGGGATGAACCGATAATAATCTTAATAAAATTATTGTTACAGTTTAAATGACTGTCAAAAAAAATTGGGCGTGTCAAAATGATTCAAAATTTTTAAAAATGTTCAAAATTTATTTATTTATTACATAGTAAAATTACAAATTGTTCTAATATTTGCTAAAGTCGCTAGATTTTGTTTTGTGCAGGATGAACAATAAGAATCTCAATTAATGTACAGTTTAAATGACTGTCAAAAAAAATTGGGCATGTCAATATGTTTCAAAATTTTTAAAAATGTTCAAAATTTATTCCTTTATTACATACTAAAATTGCAAAATGTTCTAATATTTGCTAAAGTCGCTAGATTTTGTTTTGTGCAGGATAAAACAATAATAATCTCAATAAAATTAATGTGACAGTTTAAATCACTGTCAAAAAAAATTGGGCGTGTCAAAATGATTCAAAATTTTTAAAAATGTTCAAAATTTATTCCTTTATTACACAG
>JARJDX010060012.1:0-15642 GCA_030264735.1 Gymnusa sp. GC000175 | reverse complement strand
GTTGCATGAATCAAAAACTGACCAACGGCATGAGATACAGAAAGCAGCGGAGAACCACTGTATTTAAGTCCTGCAAGGCACCTTCAGTAACAGTATCAATATATCATTTAAGACTAAAACAAATTCGGGAGTGATTCCTCTAATTGATTCTCCGAGGAGAACCGAATTAGAAGTGATAATGAATTGGAAAAGAAGATAATGTAAAAACACCACCTCGAATGTAAAAAGCTTGTTCATTGCAGCGAAAGTACATATTGCTGCAAAAAATAAGAACGCTTAAGATAAATATACTAGATGTTGGTGAAATATGTTGGCTGGGATGTGAAGAATATGACATTGATGAATTTAAGGTTCATTATGCTGGAAACGGTGATGCAAGCCACTATAATGGTGTGGCAGTCATCACGACTAAGTATATATCAAGATTGGTTATAGCAGCTGTACTAATATTTGATATTATTTAAGTTATATTAATACAGTTGAACTCATAGGTATTTAGCACTAACACTAACATTGCTTAGCCCTGAAGACGACATATAGAGATTTTATATAGAATCCAATGACGGTATATCCATCGGCGATTCAACGCTAAAATCGACTGGAGAGATTGTCAAAAAGTAGGACAGGTAGCAGGGTGTTTAAAAAACACCATCTGGCCTTATAAGTACCGTCAGTAAATGACATTGAGTTGAGTACGTATATATGTAATAAAAAGCAAAGCAGAAACCTGAAATACAAAACACAAAATAAAATACCAAAAGAAAAGAGTAGAGTAGAAATAAGGGTACTAAGATCCATCTTGGAAGCAATTTTAAAATCACCATTTCACCGCCTATTTAATTAGTCCAATATCAGAAGGAATGCAAAAACAAAAACGGGAGAAAACCAACTTGACAGTACCGAGAAAAAAAACTACTGTACAAAAAAATCAACTCAAACTGCCAATCGTTACCCACTGAATAAAGAAAGCCTACGCAACAAGAGGATTTTTCCAGCATTTAGAAGAAGAAAAAAAACCGGAGTTTGTTAATTTCACATTCTTCACTTCAAATTTTAGTTGAACTTTAACATTTAGATTTCGTTAATAATGAGGTCTTTTGATTGGGATACTTTCATCTGACGATTGTACTGCTGTGTGGCGTTTATATAGTCAGTATTTTCTATACTTATTATCTTATGGAATATTTTGGCGGTTTTTTACGGATCACGAAACCCTCTTTATTCAACAATTCCAGTAAAAGTGTTTTTCTGTCTGCCCTTTCTAGCACCTTATTCGTTCTCAACTACCGGCCGCATTTGGTTGTACCGCACTTTTATGTTATAAACAAAAGCTTTTATTTTATTGCTAAAGCGTTCTTCAAACGAAGAATTTGACATTTTGGTAAATTTTAATTACCAACTGCAATACATCGAAGCATTAAAAATGCCCAAAAGAAAACAGTTGATAGTCATTCTTGAGCGGGTAGGTGACAGGGTTGCTCGTGAAATTGTTCATAGTAGGATGTGTAGTGGGTGCATTATAGATTAGAAATTGCAAAATTATTCTACAATTAGTCAAAAGATTAGGGCTATAAAAATGGGACACTTATGGGTAGAGGGTGCTTTAAAAAACAGACAAACAAATTCTTATATTAGTTGAATAAATATATACACTATTTATTTATAATTTTAATAAAATTAATTATAAACATGGCAGTTTTATAAATTACATCTATGTTTCTGTAAAATATTGCATAAAAATAAAATGCTAAACAAATGCTTGATGTAAAAAATATTACTAATTTAGTGATACTGTATTAATTAATTAAGAAACTATATTATTAAGTTTAAACTGCATGGAAAATAAGGGAACGTTTGTATACAATAACTATAAGGAAAGATATGTACTTCAATACTTAAAAGAGGAATGGTCTTCTTAGAAAAGAAAAAGATCAGGTAGTGCGATAAATAACATCGTCATGTCAACTAATAATTTACTATTTAGTAAAATAATATTTAACACCTAATAAATAAAAAAAATAGTTAAAAATAAATTATTTTAAATAGATTAAACATAATCATCTTAATCATAATCACAGGTGATAGTAAAATGTAAAAGGTAATTCATACTTGGGAGAAGGAATCAAATTCTATAAAACTTTGTAAAATTAGGGGCGCTAATGGTATACAAAATCACATATTTACTATACACTTATTACACACATACACGCATACGAACACACACACACATATACACACACACACACACACACACGACACACACACACACAAAAACGCGCGCGCTCACTCGCACTAAGCTAATATCAAGGTCTGTAAAACCATGCAATCAACCACAGAAAGCTCAGCTACAAATCAAATAAATATAGTTAAATGAAATGTAATAGGGTGCAGTAATCGATCCTAATGGTGACGTAATTTAAACATAACAAAGTAGTACTGAAAAAGCGTCCAAAAATAGAATTATAACTGTCCTTGCTGCTTGGCTGGTATTCCGGACAGCTGATCGGGGCTCTCTAGATGTGTTTTACGCGGTGTAAGCGTCAGAATATTCCAAACGCCAGTTTGTTTAGCAACACCTAATCCTCACTGGCATCGGGTTGGCCAGGGCCAGACGTATTTTGGAATGGTCACAAACCTTGTTCTTGATGTTCCACAAATCCTACTACGAAGTAATGTCGGTCTTTAAGGGACCTGCTATGTTTTCACTACAGCGGTGTCGTTATTGTTTTCGTAGAAAACGTACACGTATAGTCGTTATATCGGCTATTTTAAAATTTATTTTTCATTGCATACCTTATATTTTATTTCCTATAATTTGTCATGAAAGGTGTCATTTTATGAACTTGACAATCAGAATGCAATTCATAAATTTATTAAAAGTTTGCTTCGTTTAATTTCTCTAATTAGAAATTAAAACAGCGTCCCAGTTTTTATGCTAATTTGTTTTTGCGAATGTATATTTATAAAACATTGAAATGATTTTAGGAAGGTAATTCATTAGTTATTTCTGTTGATGTAAAAGGGTTGGAGCTTTGATTGTTTCTGCCAAAAGTTATTTGAATGCGAACGAAAAATATAGACTGAAATTTATATAAAGTTGTATGAAAATGGGGGCATAATAAAGTGTTCCTTAACTGTGATAGTCATTGTTTGAAACGATCCTTCTTACGCATGACTCTTTCGAAATTGAATCGCAAGATGCTTTATATGCAAAGCTCGACTTTATAGGGCTTTACTAGAGCTTTACAAAATTAGAGAAAGAAATAGGGATTAGTTGTCGCGCGTTGCATTTTAGTCAGTTTCATTTCACGCGGTCGTGCTTTTTTGGCACTCCAATTTGTAGCCGAGTACTGTATGTCATACTTGTTACGAAGGATTTAAAACTTTGGATTAAGACTTTTTAAAGTTTTACCAATCACAATGCTTACTACACTTTTTTTTTTTATTTTTCTTGCGGTTACATTATTGATTTAAGCTTTTATTTTTTATAAATATAATAAATTACTCCAAAACATTTTAAATTGCTTTTAAAATTAACTAAAATGTTATTTATCAATAAAAAATAATTATTTATTCAATAGATTTAAAAAAAAAACAAATATTATTCAATAAAGTTTAAATATCGTTGAAAAATATCGATTCGAAATAAAATGTGCTTCCATAAACATGTATATGGAATTCTATATAGCCAGATATTGGTTGTTAATACAACTTTATCTTGTTCCGGAGCTTGTTCCCAGATACACTTTTACAACGTAAGTAATTGACACTAGAGAGGGCGTTGGGAAACGAGCAATTTTTCAGAAAGTACATGTTGAAAATTTCATTTTAAGATAGGAATCGGTACAGATTTCAGAGATGATGGATCGGGAGTATATGCCATCCGGAACATTTTATAGTTTGCATTACATCCGGTTTACTTTCTTATTGTATTAAAAAAAAGAACACATGAAAATGGAATTTGTGTTTTACATGTATCTTTTCAGACTTTATTTATTTAAAAAAAAGGTCACATGAATTATTAAAGGACGCTATAAATATTTATTTAATATTAATATTTCCCAATTTAATACATAAATTTATTGGTGAAATAAATTGTTATATATTGGAGAAATTAATTTTTCCTGTCCCCTTAATTTGAATTACTATCAGTAATTTTCTATAAAATGTAAAATTAACGTAATAAATAAACTCAAAATTCGTTTGGGCATTTATTACTTTATACATTCAATTGTAATATTTTAAGATATAAAATTTAATTAGTTCTTAAGTAAGAAGGAAATACGTTCTAGTGCTACTAACCGTTAGGATTTTCGTTCCTTCACTAATTGAAGCAAAGCTTAAGTATGATATAATTGTTATTTGGTTTGGACTGGGAACTAAATTAAGGAATTGATACTGAAACTGTCGGATACGATGATTGTGATTGCCTCCTTCCTTCATGATTAAATCTGTTATGACACTATTATTACTATTTGTATTGAAAGAAAAGCAAAGTTGAAGTCACATAAGTAACTTAATTTTAATAGTGATATGTAAAACAAAAAAATCCTAGACGCTTCTTCAAATTCTTTTATTTTTATTTGATTTCTAGAGACAATCTTTTAAGTGGTAAATTTTAAACCGCTGTTGTTGTAGAAATGTATTTGTATACAATGATATTAGTACATCGTGAATGCAAAACTGATAAAAATTATTTATATAAAAACATCAGAATACCAATAAAAGTCAGCAACGTCAAAATGAACTACAAGTGTTCTTAGACATCCAAAACATAGATATTTGTCTTATATCATAAGTTTAAAGACTATAAATCTAGCATACTATTTATTATTAAAACTTTGATCATACTGGAAATGCAGTAATAATTAGAAAAAACTTAATACATTCTGAACAAACTTAATATGAAACAAAAGAAATACAAACCACTATTGTTAAAATCCAAACAAACAAGTAGAAAATTATATTTTCTGCAATTTAATGCTTATACCTCAAAAAATGGCTATTTGAATCCACAAAGATAGGACGAAGGATAACTTAAAGGAGGTGATTTTAAGTAAAACACCGATTTCTTCACCGGTTCTAGAGTTAGCAACAACATTGGCGAAATATTAAAACATCCACTTGAGAAAGGAAAGCTTACAAATCTAAGGAATGTCTCATTTGGGCTGAGCATATGTAAAGTAGCAGAGATTTTAATAATTTAGAAACTAAAAAAAAACACCAAATGAGACTTCATCATACCCAATATTATCTTTTCTGTCGATAGTTTTAAAACTATTTGTAAAATTCCACTCGTGGACAAAAAAATCCGGACACCGAAGTAAATGCCTGCAAGCTTAAGAAAATTTATCTATTAAATAAGAATTGAAAATAAAAAAAAGGTAGCAAACAATTATTTTTATCAAGACAACAAAGAAAACAAAAATAATGTAAAACTCAAAAAATCTTGGTGTGCTGTTTGTTCGTCTTTTATCAGTTGGGCAGCTTGTGTTGAAAGGGTATTTAAACTGTCAGTACTGGTACTTATTGGTTGACAAAATGATGCTATACAGCGATATCACCAAATCGGGGAATACACAAGAAGGCCAGGATCAGGCAGATCTCGCACCACGATGGTGTTATATTCACTACGCGATTATAGATTACCTTTAACAATTTTGTCTCACCAAGTGGAAAATGTTTATGGTGCTGCAATTTCCGCATTAACCGTTCGCAGAAGATTAAAGAAATACGGATTGATGTTAAGAAAACCTGCTGTTTGTCCTCATTTGCTTCCAGCTTATCGTATTAAATTACTACGATTTGCTCGAGAACATAGAGACTGGACATTGTAACAATGGAGCTCCGTATTGTTAACGGATGAATCTCGTTTTTGTCTACGTTCACCAGGTGGACAAGAACGTGTGTGGAGAAGGCCGGGTGAACAATTTTCAGCGTGTTGTATATCTCCGAAAGTGCCATTTGGGGAAGGCAGTATAATAGTGTGGACTGGTGTTTTACTGTACGCAAAAACTGAGCTTGTACTGATTAAAAACGGTGCTATTAGGTACATCAGCGAGTATTTAGCTGATCACGTCGTACCATTTGCTTCGTTTGTAGGTAAGAACTTTACTATAATTCATGATAACGCGCGACCGCGCATCGCACGGGTTGCTAAGCTATATTTGGATGAGGTTAACATTCGTCGTTTGCAATGGCCAGATCACCGACTACCCGTACCAGTAACCATTCAGGATCTTCGAATAGCTCTTTGTAAGGAATGGGAAAACATTACACAAATAAAGGTCGCCAACTGCTATTAAAATTTACCACGCTATATGGTAGAAATCATTAGAGTTCGTGAAGGTAGTACACACTATTAATTGCTTAAATTGTGTGACAACTCCAATAAGGCCAACGAACTTGACAATTTTGCCTAATTTACTGATTGGTAACTTTTTGTTATTAAATAAAATGTTTAGTATTATTTCTAACTACCAATTCTTATTTTATAGACAATGTTTCACATCTTGAAAAAAAAGTAAAAAAAATAAAATTTTTCCCAAGCTACCAGACATTTACTTTGGTGTCCAGATTTTTTTGTCCACGAGTGTATTTATAGATACCAGTATTTTATCAAAAAAATTCGAAATACGTGGAAACAATAAAGGTCATAGGAAGAAACCTCAAAAAAAATCTGTTCAGAACTCTTCTAAGATGTCTCGCAGAATTTCGATATCGTTTGAAAGATGGGCTATTATAATAACTAGAAAAGCTGTTGGTACACTGTTTGCTGATTTTATTTTTTTTTATTTTAAGCATACTATTTAAGGTAAAGTATGAAAATTAATTCTCCGACCTAAAATAAATAAAATCAGTTGTACCCTATGGTTGCTTCTAGGACTAGTTCAACACCTTTTGTATATGTAGTTGCGTTATTTTAAAAATAAACAATATCCAATATTGCATATGAATCGGAAATCTTGGCTATACGCAAAATTGTAGAAGCATTTAACAAACTAGAGCAGGCAATCAATAAAATGAAAAACTTGACAAATAAGTGATCCATTATACTAAATGAAAATAAATATCAAATTCATCAATAAGAAAGTTGCTCTGCTACTTGGCAGTATATCTAGGTATACACCTAGATATTGAAGTTACACTAAATAGAATATTTAAAAAAAAAACCGAAATTGATTTAAAATACAAAAATTGCGTTGGTTAATAGATCGAAAATTAAAGCTTTCAACAAATAAAAAAATAGTCTTAAACAACCATATAATTAAGCCTGTCTAGACATAGAGCTGCCAACTATGGGTGTATGCTAGGGGACATAATGTCTAAATCGTTAAATTTTTTTAGAAAAAAGTACTAAGGAATATTGAAAATTGTTTCTGAGGTGTTAGAAATCGTGACATTCGCAGAAATCTTTGACTTTCACGTGTAAGGGGTAAGCACAGAAACATTAATGAAGGCTATCGGGACTTACAGGTTCCATTGGTGGCGCTTTTAACTCATCAATATGGCCGCTGCTGGTTAGATTTTAGCATTGTATGAATAGGCGCATTCTCAACATTTGATGAAGTAATTTACAATGATAACTATCCACGCAACACTAAATATTTATTTTTAAGTTGTTTATATTTTACGTTTATTTTGACGTGACATATTTAACCACAGGACGTCAAAATTTTAGTTTACTAGAAATCCGTTAAGTGTCGCATTCTGTAAGTCCCAACACAACCAGGTTGCAGTAATGAGGCAATATTAAAAAGACTCAGGAGAACCAAAAGTTGAAGTAGTTTAGTGACCGTGCATAGCAAAGCAGTGCGTGTGAACACAAGAAAAAGTGTATAAATGTTAACCCAAATGGAGATATACCGATGGGTAAATCTCACAGGAGTAGACTTACATAAAAAAGGTGAAAATAGAATTACCTACTGGTTTGGTTTATAGATTAGTTGCAATGCACATAATACCGCTTAGTGTCGAGTCGTTCACCGTTTTTATTTTCTGCGGACGCGTCTTAGTTAACCTAAATAATTGCATTTTCGAAGCCACTTTATAACCTATTTTCATACTTACATAATTATTTACAATGATTTTCCGAGCCCTTTTAAGCCAATCGATTATTTACAATATCGATAAAAGATTCTATTTTATTTTCTTTGTTATTGTTAAATTATTTCATCACCCTAAAAAACATCTCCACTCTTTATGTAGTACCTGGGGTTATTTTATTATTTTATATTTATTACTTTTATTTGCGAAGTAAAAAAAGTATTGTTTTTAAAAAAAAAATTAAATTAAATTCTCTCTCTACTTCCCTTTCAAAAAAAGTGGTTTTTAAACTGTTGTCTGTGTGTCTGTCTGTGTCAGCCTCTCTGTCTTTTCTTCAAAGCCAGATGGCTTAGGTAAACGGCCTGAAAATTGTTTAAAATTTTTTATAAGAGTTGGATGGTCCCAGTGACTTTTAGCTATAATCAACCAACCGGAAGTGGTAGTTTATTGTTACGTTTTTATGTTCTTATTTTAAAAATATTTTAAAAGGTTTTTAAAAAAAAAAAATCTTAGAATTAAATTAGCAACAAATTTTGTTCACCAAATTTTTTTTAATTCCATTTTATTTGTTTTTAAGTAACATTGTTAGTAAAATTATTTCCATCATATTTTTCAAGAAAATGAAGTTGCTGAGACTTGTTATCATTCAAATCAGCAAATAATTATTAAAATATGGTTACGTTTCTGCCAAAAGTGACCAATATGTCTAAAATTCATAAGTAATAGTTGTCTAGTGATCACACTTCCAGTTTTTTCTATTATGCCTGCATCTCAATTTTAAGTATTTGTTTTGTTTAAGCTATTTTATCACGACATGTATAGATGTGCAAATATGTGTTCTCTCCATATTTTATAATGGATTATATCACATATTTGTACATCTATACATTAGCTCCTCTTTTGTATACCGTAAGCCGCCATTGGCATAGTAGTTAATCATTTAGGGATTATTAAAAGTAAATCTGAAGAACATTACACACCTTAAATACATAGGTAAAAGCAAATTAACTCTTACTGTGAGTAACAACGAACGCAATGATTCAAATATTTGAATATGTAATTGATTGCAAACGTTAACCAATACCAAATTTCGTTTGGGTTGCCTTTTTAGGTCACGTGGTCATTAACTATTCTTGTTGGGTCAGTACTTCCACTGCTTCAAGCGAATAATTAATCCAATTTTTTGTGACAGAAGTGCCTAAATATTAAAAGCCAATACTTTCTCATTTATACAATCGTAAAATGTTTTAGTTTTTTATTTAGGAATGAAAAACTTTCTCGTATGTGATAATAAAAATTGTTAGAATAGTCATTACAAATTGGTGAATGCGCCGGGTACTTAACTAATATAAGCATTATTTTAAGTAAAAAAAAAACTCGCGGCAATAAAAGGTGAAAGAAATATAATATAAACAATCTAATATTCTTGCCATTATTAACGTTCCCTTTAAGCCAAAATAATAAAAGCCCTATTTGTTTTAGTTTTTCTTTATACGTTGTGTGCATTATCTTTGTCTCAAAATGAAAGATTACTCTGTTATTTTTTTAATTTATTGCATAATCTTAATAGTTTTTTTTTTTTGCTAATGGGAAAGTCAAGTATAGAACACAAAAAAAATCATCAAAAATTAGTTTAGATCTGAACTCCCCCGGTATCTAATGTACACAGATTCTTACTTCCGGCAATTTAAATAGGCAGACAATGTTAAAGAATTTAAAATTCTGCATGAGTAAACTTTTTATGCAGTAAACCAACGTGAAAATTTGCTTTAAGATTCTTTTCATGTGTATTATTAGCCTCTCATTCATGTTTCCAACTTTTATTGTTTAAACTTCTAAACAATCGATTTTAAAATATCGTGCAATTTTAAATTTAAACTTCGACTGCCAAGTAAGACGTACAATATAAAGAACAATCAAGAAATTCGCGTGATAATTCTCATTTTCACATTTTTATAAATAAAAGTCAACCGCTTTTAAATTTTCAGCTAAATATGCTAAATTTTACATTATGACGTTAAATTGCATTTTAATGTAATAATAAATGCAATCTAGATGGATAAATGTCGCACACTTAAGTTTTAACACTTACTTTACATACAATTTAAATGGTAGAATAGATTCTTAGTTAAAAATATTTTAGCAACTAAGTAACTCTTAGAGAAATTGCCACTAACTTAAATTAATGCTTATAAAAATGCAAAATTCATTATCTTTACTTATTGTTATATTATTTTTTTAACGTAAATTATATTTGGTTGGACGTTCTTCTTAACCTATTTTAAATTTTTGGGTCTATATAAATATTGTTTAAAAGTTCCTACAAAAAATAGTTCAAAACAATTTTTACAAGAAAATACTATTACTGAGGTACTTAATAGTTAATACTTTTGTCATCCATACATTGCAACAATTTTATTTTTATATAAGAAATATTGGTTTAAAAACCTGAAATTTCATTCTGCTTTTATATAATTTCATTAAAGAGCAAGCAAAAAAGGCATATTCTTTTATAATATTTTAAAGGTGAATTATATATAACGATACAATTTTACAGTTGAGTCGTTTAAGATTGTTCCCCCTTTTGCAGCAAGTTGAGTCTTATTTTGGATACAGTTTCTTTTAAAGGTCGCAATTCTTTACGGTTTCTTGCAGTTCTCGTCCATCAGAAGTCTCTAATTCTTTTTATGTCGCTGCTGCGAGCGCATCTGTGGCCACCTTCCCTTCATTCCATTTAATTGGCTTCTTTCTTTAGGTGGCATCAAAAAGTTTGCTTTGAATTTACGTTAAAAAGAGATGTGTTTGTTAATAAATATATTAATGCGGACTTGCGTATATATCTTGGTGATATTATATTTTTATTTAATTAATAATTTTTTCTAGGAAAAGATATAAATTATATAACGTTTTAATTTTTATTTTAACTTTCCCGAATGGGGAAAAAATTATAAATTCATCAGATCTCGACGCTTTGGCGTCCTTTAAACAAGACTTGACCATTTTTGTATGTGTTTGTGTGTGTGTGGATAGCCATTGTCTTGTGTCCTTTTTACAGGCTAAATAAATATACTAAACATCATCTTCTACTTCTTACTGTGCCTTCTCCTTACGAAGGTTGGCCATCCATAATTTTGTCTTTAATACTACCGCTCAAAGGATGTCTGCATCCCAACCATCTTCTTGGACCCTTCAGCTATGAGTTTTAAAGTCTTCTGATGGCTCTCGTTTCTTGTGTTTTTTCTTCGACAATATGTTTTAAAATTTTCCGCCCATGTTATGTTACAAATACCGTATCTTTCTTTCTTTTACTATAACTAGAAGTTTTATTGCCTTATGAATTCAATTGAGGACTTCGATGTTAGTGACCCTTTGTATTCAAGATAATTGCGTATCGTCGAAATAGATACATTTCAAATACTTTAATTAATTTCTGCATATATGGTGGCAATAGTCCAGATTTCGCATCTATCTAAAAGCACCGAAAACCCATAACACCTCAGCATTCGAATCCCTAGACAAAACCCTAACTAGGGCCTAACAGAAAGCTTCTTCTTAGAAAAAGTCTACGAAAGTATTCTTTGGCTTGCTCGATTCGTAATTTAGTTTCTTCTTTAATATAGTATTGTGGTACCAAGATATTTGTATGAAGTCACTTATTTAACGTTATTTCCGTTAACTGTTAGGACTATACTTCTTTGCGATTTTTAAAATCATATTATTTATTTAGTCTTAGCAATGTTTATGTACAATCCGAAATTCTCATTATATTGCACAATGCTGAAATTCAACAGATTATAATCTGTTGTAGCTTTTTTAGCGTTGTTACCCAAATTGATTTTAGCCATTCCAAGGGTATAATTTCAGTACTGTAGATTTTTTTTTTTTTAGTTTAGACCTGTTACTTTTTATTCTGCTGTCACTTTGAGTAGTTCTACAAATATTTTGTCTCGTCCAATTGCCTTTCCTTATTTTTAACTTTTATTGCGTGCACAACCTCTTCTTTAGAGCATAGTTCATCGTTTACATAATCTATGGCTTCCAGCGGTGGAGATGCTGGTATTTTTTCGCATATTTTGATTAAAATTACAAACAAAGGATTGTTAATGGGCCATGGTTGTCTTGTGAGTCAAGGCTTGTTGCTTGTAAGTGTTATTCTACTATCTGGATGTCTTGTTTTATGGTTAGTATAATTTGGAAAATTTTAAAACTACGGTGGGTAAAGTAAATTTTCGATGGTTTTCTATCTCCTCTGCTACAGTCTTCATATTGTAACGTGCAAAATGAATTTATGTTTGACTAAGCGCGCCAACTTAAAGTGGTCAGCTGACCGAGCGGTCGGCCAAACCGAAATTCAGACAGAAATGCGAACATAAGTACAAATCTGTGAGCACGAGTGTGCGGTTAATAAAATAGTGCCCTAAGCACGTGGTTGCTGAAGACAAAACTCAAAAACTCGCGTAAGCGGATTGATCTTGGGGAGAAACAACATTGTACATTTGTTAAATAGGTCTTTGTAAATATTGTAAATTAACTGAGTGTGAGAAACGTAGTGTTCTTTTTTCCTTTTTTTAATAAAAAAAAGGTGGCACCCTGCAACTTCGAAACTCCACAGACAACCGTGGCATATGGGGCATCTACAGAGGTGATGTCACAATATGTAGGTCACTATAGAGGTCCCTACTTCTGATGTATCAAGGAGCTTTGACAATATTCCTAAGTTCCTTGTTTAGAAAACGTTGCAGTATTTCTACATTGGTTTTTCTTGTAAATCTCCAGAGTGGTATATCATAAAATCATACTGGCTTTATTATTTGCCTGTACAATAGCAGTTTATTATGCACGGCTAGCTGAGAGTTTTTTCATATCTTCACAGAAGCCAGTACATATTTTATATCAAATTTCTAGTTCTTCTTTTTTTTTGACATGTATGTTTTACCGTAGTTTTGCGCCTGGAGTCATCATAAAATATTTGGCTAAATTCGTATATGGTATTAGGTTTCCAGATATATTTACCAGTAGGTATTTTATCTTTTTGTTAAATAAGATAATGTGGATTGATTTGCCTTTGTTCAGTTTGATCCTACAGTATTATTATTATATCCATTGCTTTATATAGATTATCCGTTTATCCGACACTCCCTTGTGGAACACCTTCTTCAATATTATTTTAGTTCGTTGTTTGCTTTATTCTGAATTTTCGTTCAGTTATATAGGAAGTCAATTACTATTTGGAAAGCATTTTTCTTAATTTATATTGGTGCCATACCTTATCAAAAGCCTTTGTTACAACTAAGATTATGGTTAAACAGACCTTTTTTTTTCAGAGATTTCTCAATTATAGTTATTATTCTATGGTCTTGTTAAATTGAAATTTGCTAGCTTCCAAAACCAAATTGATGTGTAGGTATTAGGTTTTTTTTTCGATTATCGGTCTTTTTAGAAGTAGTTTTTAAACAGTTTTGACATCACAGGCGGTAGTGATATAGGTATCTGAGATGTTACTTCATTTGGAGGCTTTCTAGGCTTTGGTAACATTATCACCTATGCTATCTTCCAGCATTACGGAACAAATTTTAGGTTAATTTTACCAAAGCTTTCTTGGCCAGCTGCTAGAGAATTTTGCTTGTTATCCTGTCAGGTGATTTTTGGGGTTTACATTGGTCTTTATTTAACTTTCGACTTCTTTCGGTGTTATTTAGGAATTATCTTCATCCCCTTCTTTTTTTTCTATATCTTCATATATTATAAATTCGTTCAGTTTAAAGGTATTTTACAGATGTTCTGCATAAAAGTCATCTTTTTGTTTATTTGCTTTTGCCCATGTACCATCCACTTTCTAACAGTTGGAATGTATATTATCCATCTATTCAGTTTCTTAGGTTCCAAATCGTGTAGTCTGTTTCTCTGTCTGCACTGAGTGCTGGAAGAAATAAATTTATTAATTTATTCTTTATGCCTTCTTTTTCTCATTTTAATTGCTGCGTAAGATTATTTAGTGATATTTAGTCTGCTGGCCTCCTGGTCATCTTTTTCGTACCCTTCGTTTTTTCGCAACTAAATAACGGTGCACTTGTGGATAATTATTTCCTACATTTTTTTTTATAACTATTCTCTTAGCCCATTGCGAAATTTATGTAGTAAGGTCTTCTATTTCCTTGTTAATATCATATACGCTTTTTAAGAGTCCTTGTTATAAGCTAGCTGCAATCTGAAACTATTGCAGTGCTTTTTTCAGTTAATTAGGTTAGTGCTAGTTACTTTATTTATTACGGTATCGCTGAGTGTCAATAATATTGGGAAATGGTCAGAGCTTATATCATATTCTTCTTCGACTTCGATGTAGTTTCCTAATAGTCGCTTGCTTAAAAAAAGTCAAGTAGATCTTGCTTATTTACGTCTGATGGTCAGTGTGTTGGTTTTTCTGTGGAGCAATATTTACATCCATATTTTCTAATTTCTTTATTTACTTATTTTCTTTTTATTTTTGCTTTTGGAGTTGAAGTCAACCTCTACAATAAATTGGCAACCAAAGCCTTTTAAACTTTTCAGATAGTCTTTTTTTTTAGCTTATATCTTGGAGGTTAGTATTCAGATCCGATTATAATCTCTTTTTTTATTTCTCGTTTTCATTTTCATAATCACTGCCTGTATTTCTTCCATTGCGTATTTCCTTATAATGGCTTATGTTATTTCTAATTTTATTCCTGCGATAAAAATTTAAGTAGGTTTTGGCATTTTTTAGTCTACATATGTGGGTGCAAACTTGTTTAATGTTGTAGGTGCATTTAACCAGTAAGTTAGGCTTTGTATCGTTTCTTTTATTGTTTTTTTTAGTAAATGCTTCTTAAGGATTTCGTGAAACCGTGTTATGTCATATTCATAAGCTATTAGTTAGCTCATAAGGGGTGTTTTGTTGGGAGCAGCATGCACAGGTGAAGGCGAATCTCTCTGTGGTTATGTTCGCATGGGCGATTTATCTTACAGATTTTTGGTTCTTAGTTTTATTTAAAATTGTTTGTTTCCTTTTTTCCACAAAACATAACCATGATCAGCTATTATTGCAATTAAACTGACCTTTCTCTAATTTCTTTTTGCATTCGGTGCAATATACTTGTGCAATATTTTGTTTTTACGTTTAATTAGTACACTCGCGCACGTATATAATTGTTGCTGCATTACTTATTTACCGTAGACGGATTGGAATACGTCTGCACTCAACGGCAACTAATTTTTAACTATCTATTTCCTATAGAATAAATATTTTAAAATTGTTAATCCAAAAAAGTTGATGCAAATCGTAGTAGCAACAATTATTTTTTTAATTGGTGAGTTTTTTTGCTTACACGGAGAACACTTTTTTTTATTCCTAATACTAAAAAAATTAATCAATTTTATGTATAGTCAAAAAAATTATCGTGAAGTTATATTAGTTTTTTTCTTAAAACTACATTTTATGCGTTTAAAAATGAAAAGGTTAAATCGAGTAATATTTTTCGCAGACTACTTTTTTATAATTTTATGGCACACAATCGTGCAAATCTAAAATTGATTAAATATTCGAATCTTTTTGAGCTGAAATAAAATTTCACAATCTTT
>JARJDX010059959.1:0-18254 GCA_030264735.1 Gymnusa sp. GC000175 | reverse complement strand
CGCACAACTTGGCTGGTTCAATATCCTCTTTAATCCCTCAATCTCATATCATTTCTTCTTTAATCCCATAATCTCATATCATTTCTTCTTCAATCGCACAACTTGGCTGGTTCAATATCATCTTTAATCTATTATTCTCTACATTTCGTCTGTATTCGAAAGATATACTCTCTATTTAATACTTTAGATATGCGCTTCTATGTTCTAATCTAGTCCAAGTTCTTTCAAATGCTTCTTGTGATACCCTCCCAAGCCATTGCTAGGAATAATTCTCGTTTTCCATTTTTAGATTTGTGACAATTTCTATTCTTCAATACAATCTGAATTTAAATTAGAAGTGCACTTTTTTATATCTTTTCTCAATGTAAATTGTATTTTATATAGAAATCAAGGGGTTTATTCTATTCACCCATTCTAATATATATGAAATGCACTATATATAGATACACGCAGTTTAATTCCTATCTATTCCATTTATCTCAATTATATATCAGAAGTGTGCCAATTCTAATCGAATTATCTCAAGTGTAACTTGAAATTGGATGTCTTTTCTATTCTCAAATCCAGATATTGAAAATTCCAATTTTGTTCTAAAAAATTTGCTTCCCCATGGACTGGATTCAAAAAAGATCCGAACTTGAAGTTTTAAAGGCCCCGCCCAGTAACAACTCAAGCCTTAAGAAGAAAATGTCTATAATCAACAGGCTTAAGAACATGTCAAACGAGGATTTTGACTCTATCATTTCAGAGATGAAAAGTGAAAACCTTCAGAAATTCAGCACAGAAATAGCCAACAGCCTGATCTCCAACTGCAAGGCTGCCCAAGTCTCTGATATCCACAAAATCGTCCAGATCTTCTACCTGCTTTCTGGAGACCCTAATTTTGTCTCCTGTCTCACGCAAATCCTTAAAAAAAGCTACAATTCATCTTGGGTGAATACGGTACTCTTTATAGAAACGTATTTTATGATCAATAAGAATCTGGGCCAGATCTGCAAGCCGCTGATCAAATCCTGCAAAGAGGGCAAATTGGAGCTTATTTACTATTTGACTCTTTACTTTGAAAACGTAGAAAAGTCCTCGTACGAGAAGTATCTTCTTGAAGAAATCCAGTCGCTAAACAGCAAGAACTTCGGGATCCTCAAGGCGATCTGCAGCAACATCGGCCTCGATGTGGAGCTTTCGCTTCCTTCAGCCTATTCGGACATTATAAAGATCGACCCTGATGAATTTTCATTTTACACAGCTGATTCCAGCCCAATCGACTCTGGGTTTTCCAAGGATGATCTTAAAATGATAGAAAAGGAGTTCAATAATATTCATTTTCTTGATTTAGTCGCCTTGAAGATCGATGGGAACTACGAGCTTATTATGAAAGTCTTTAAAAAGAGGAAAAAGCTCAGGCTGATTCCCGCCATTTCTAGAATCGTATCCAAATTGACTACTCACAAAAGCAAGATAATACAAATTGTAAAGCAGGTTGAAGAGGACGATCTAAACCAGAATGACATGGCTCTTCTTTGCGAGTTCTACAAATTCAATATGATCAGCCTTGATGAGCTCAGTCATTTTATAAATCATTTATACAAAATCAAGTCTGTCGATTTGCTGAGACTCGTAATTGATAACGTTGGGAGATTTTTGATTGCTCACAGAGAGACAAGTGATTACGCCCTGAAATTATTTGAAAGGGTCAAACTCATGGCTGTCTCCGATGATGACAAGCTGATGGTGAGCCACAGCATATCTAATATCTTCTATTCCCCGAGCAGCTCCTTTGATATTCTCAACTTCTTTGAGTATCTTGTTAAAGATGAAAAATTTTACAAATCGGACATTTTTTCTCTTTTTAAAGATTCTAAGCGGTTTCTTTGCTTGCTTTTTATTCAGGTGGAATTATTTGAAAGCTGCAAGATTCTTGTTCAGCTTGTTCTGAACACGGGGATGAAGGATGTTATGATCAAATTGTATGTCGAATCTTTCATTCACATTTACAAAGAGTCTAAATTCAATGCTTTTAGAATTGTAGAAGTGCTTGGGGCGCTTATAAGCTCTTCAGAGGTTGCAGATCAAGAAGCTGTTATCGAAAGTATCAAATTGATCCATGTCGGGAAAAGAGTAAAATCATTGATTATTATAGATTTGCTTGAAAACTGTCATAGCGAACTTCATGGCCGATATCTTGAGTATGTAGCATCACTTGACAAGTCTATAAGCATTAGAAACAAGATATTTAATTTTTGTGAAAAATTTAATGTTGATCTTGATCTCGAAGAAAGTCTAGATTCTTTTGAAAGAGAAATGGAATATTTGGCCGATATTGACAATTGATATATTTATTAGAATTCTGAATTTGAATGGTTTTTGATCTTTTTAATTGTAAATAAATGATTGAAGGCAATTTATTAGAACTCTGAATCTGAATGGTTTTTGGTCTTTTTAATTGTAAATTAATACTCCCTGTGTTTTCTAATATATCTACGTCTCAGCAAAATGATTGAAGGCAATTTACTAGAACTCTGAATCTGAATGGTTTTTGGTCTTTTTAATTGTAAATAAATGATTGAAGGCAATTTATTAGAATTCTAAATCTGAATGGTTTTGATCTTTTTATTGTAAATTAATACTCCCTGTGTTTTCTAATATATCTAAGTCTCAACAAAACGATTGAAGGCAATTTATTTGAATTCTAAATTTGAATGGTTTGATCTATTTAATTGTAAATAAATGATTGAAGACAATTTATTTAAGAGCTTATATTAAAACTAGGCTTATAATTATTTGTAAAATTAATACTTTATTCTCAGCTCTAATACAAAAGGTTAGATTAAGACAAAATAATATATTTATAGGCTACTAGACTAATTCTCAATTTATATCTTGCTGGGTTAATATGGAATCAGATACTCTTTGTTGCTCCATAGTCCATCACTTCACAGCTTCCAATACCTTTTATTCAAGGATATTGTAATCAGCTGGATGATATGCGTGTGTTCAACAGAATTGAATAAATCCCTTATTCTTTATTGCAATTTTAATTAAATATTGATTCTTTAAGATATTGGACCGGCTTATTAGACAGCTATCTTATTGGATCAAGGGTAATGGAAAAAGTATAATCTTCAATACCTCTGAACACTAGATGATAGGATTGCAGATACTATTGAGCCAGTAGGCGAGACTGATAACTTTTGGGTTCAAAACCAAGAGATGCTAGTGGGCCTGTGGGAGTTGCAGCTAACTTGCAAGCTAAACCCAAATCAGGGCCAGGCGAAAAAGATCAAAATCAGCACTGCTCTTTAATTTATATATTCTTGAATACCTCTCAATAGTTTTACTACTTTTATTTGCAATATAACAACGATATTAGAGATGAAAGGGTTGAAGAGGCTTCTAAGCCGACAGAGTTGCTATCTTGAATCAGGCTCGAATAGCCTTTACATTAAGGAAAATATTTATTTGAGAATTTTGTTTATATTTCTCTTGACTCTGATTTGTTCTATAAATTACTATGAAAATTTCATTAACTAAATTTAATCTGCAGAAATATCTCTATTTGAGTCATACCTCATTTGCTGAATCGATGCTTTATAAATCCATCCAGTAGATTCACTCTAATATTTCAGAAATTTAAGAGAAAATACAAAAATAGATGTTTTAACCAGCTAAGATGTTTCATAAGTAAATAAATGGGATGCAGCGATGATTATTTACACTAAAACACATGTTTTAGGGGTGGTGATCATGTTTAACTTCCAAGTATATCAAATATGAGCATATCGCTCTATCCGAAACTTAATTTAGTTGAACGGGATGGATCAAACAAGAAATATAGGAATGTATGAAAAGGATTATATAGGCACAGCAATGAGCCACTCGAAATACTTCAAGAAGCTAGAATCCCTGACAGACTCTTTAATCCTTGAATCAATTGATTTATGTGCCATTTTTGATAAATTTGATTCTTTAAATATCTGCCTTGATTATTGAATGTCGATGCTTAAATTCTAATTAAATTTGCCGAGATGCAGATTTACTAGAAAAGATAAGGGATTATATTTAAGAAATATTTGAATGTAGTTCCAGTAAAATTATTTTAACATTTAAAGATTTACAACCCCAATAACTTTATTAAATTATTTGGCATTGTGCTTTACATACTTTGCAATAATATTTTTGATTCTTCAAGTCTTCGGGGTTGATTTCTCCTTCAGCCATTTGGTTAGAAGAACTTTTCGATTCTGAGGAATAATCACTCGAGCAAAGATTTTGTCTTTTATATTTTTTCTTATTCTTTTTCTTATTTTTGCATTTGTCACAGACCATATACTGAATGATATCTTCTCTCACCTTAATATTCCCCGTGTTGATTGCATTTACTTCAATATTTCCAGTATTGCCTTCGATTTGAATTAAATTCGCCGCTGTGATTTTAAGACTCGCTGGCGACAAAGAATTGAAATCGAGAATAGATCGAGACTTTCTAAATTTGAATTCTTCTGCGCTATATTCGCTCAGATCCTGTTCGTCTGGAATACTATTTGATCTGACAGCAGGTTTCCTTGCAACTGGGTTAGCAATGAGATTGTCAAAGATGAAAATATTGGTATCCTCTGAAGTTATATTCGAACTTTCTTCAACAATTTTATCTAATGAAATTGCCTTGACTTCAATTGAATTCACATCATCGCCATTAGGTTCCACGTCAGCATCTTTGCTTGAGCATTTGATAAGTGCAATGATTGAGATGATTAACATAATGTTTGATCTCACGGAAAATATAAATAATTATTTAGGTAAATATTATCATAGATTTCATACAACAAATATTTCAAAATTAATATACAATCAAAATATTGTGCAATCATAATAGATAGCTCTTATGATCCTTCTAAACAAATTCAATATTGATTTATTTTGATCATAATTAAACAAACATTTTAATATTTATATTGCCTCATAAAAATATCTCCCGGTGCTTTGAAGTGAATGGGAGCAATTTATATTGATGATTTGTAAATCAAGCAAATATTAGCATTTAGTTTACTGATCATTATTGATGCTTTGAAATGAATGACAGCAATTTATATTGATGATTTGTAAATCGAACAAATATTAGCATTTAGTTTATTGATCAATCAGTATGGTCTTACTTAAATTATTTATTTAAGGTTTAATAGGATATTTGACTATCATTCTTGAATAAGAACAGGTTTCACCTCTGTTAATAGGTCTTTGATCTTACTCACAAGCTCCTGGACTTCATTTTGGCCATCTTTTAATTGATCGTGCATTGTGTTAAGAAGAAATAATTAAATTGATATATTTTTAGCTGTAGAATTTTCAACTTGATCCTGCTTGAATTATAGCTTGAGACTAAATTGACAATTTATTGATATACTTTTAACTGCAGAATTTCCGACTTGATCCTACTTGACTTGCTGCGTGTGGCTCTTCACCGCTCCATAGTCGATTTATGCGCTTCTCCCGATATCTCTCCTTCAAGGCCATCTTCTTCAACGAGATTCCTTCTCGATCGAAGAATTGTAGTATTTTATAAAGGAATTTAAGATGCTTTCATTAATATTTGCAAATGAATAAACATCAAAGCGATATTTATGTACAATCTATTTCCTTGTGAATAGCTGTTATAAGCCCCGCTTAAATAGATCAAAGTTCAAATCAATAATAAAATATTCGGCAGTATTTTTTAATTCTATAAACTATTTTAATTTCTCTTTTCTCAAACTCTTTGTAAACTTTAAAAAGAATTTTTAAAAAATATTTTAAAATTTTCCCATGAAAAGAGAACATTATGAGAAAGTCTTTGAGTATGAATTAGAAACCAAAGATCCACTGACAGTCTTCAAATCGAGTATTCCAAAGATCCAATCATACTCTCTGGTCAATAAGATTATTTCTGTTCTAAAAAGAGATGAAATCGAGGGGTTCTTGGCTTTGATTATACAGACTAATTATAATCTTGAGAACACAGATATTCTAAAGCTGCTTTTGAAATTCAAATTCACACATTCTGTCTACAGCAAATTTATTGACTTGAATATCAAATCTCTAAATTGCCCGGTCCCAACTTCTGGAATTTTGAATTTCTGCTTCTATAAAAATAAGCTCAGAAACTTTCATGTTTTTGATATGATAAATGACAGCAGCCCGAATTTTTCCTTCAAAAAAAGCTTAGCGGAGCAAAATACAAAAATTCACAATATTTTCTATTGCTATACAGAAGAAGAAAGAGTGGAGCTTATTTCTGTAATTAAAAGCATGCTAATTTACAATCGAAATATAGACTCTCTAAACACATTCATCAAAGATCATCTTAAAGACACATTTTTAATTGCTATGGTTGATCAGAAAGGCAGAGTCAACGGTGAGACACTGGGCTTCGAGGATATGCTCCTTTTGCTTCCAGAACAGGTTTACAACATCTCAGACATTGTAAAGATCAAACTGTATTTATGCGCGCTGAATAATGTTAACGGAAAGTGCCTTTGTTGCAGCAATATAGTTTTTCCTACTTTTATTAATAATAATAAAAGCCAATCAGCTAGAAACACTGTTCAAACCAACCCTAAAATTATAACTCGGCCAATTGAACAAAGCTCAGAATCTATCAATACAGCAAAAATTATAAAATACATTCAAAATTGTCTAGAAGAAAGATCCTACAAAGACCTTCTTTTCTTTTTCGTCCATTGTCCCTTTATCAGAAACGGGAAAATGTTAAAAATTATTCTTAGACAATACATTTCTTTCAATTCAAACGAATTTGTATCGATTTCTGATTTGCAAAAAAATGCCGTTTCTTTTAACAAAATCCATAAAGCCGAAATGAGTTCTTTGGATTATCTGATAAAAATAATTTCTACATTTGAAATTGATTCTGAAATTGAGTCTCTTTTAATTTCATTCCTCAAAACCCCTGATGTATTTTACAAGCAGCTCATGCTTATTGAAAAGATATTAAAAACTGAGAAATTGTATTTTTCTAGTTTTGTTGTTATTCTAAATGAATATTTGCGCACAGACAATTCCTATACTAAAATTATAATCAAAAATATTGTTAATAGAAATATAAGCCATTTTAATAGTGTTAAAGGAATGATAATTGAATATTACGTGGCCCAGTCCGAAGTCTTGGCTATTAGGGAACAGATGCAAACTGATAATGCCAGGAATGAAGCTTCTAACACCTTGCTAAAACTCTCCCAGAGATCATTGAAATCTTCTGGAGCGTCTGCAAATAGCATTTCAAATAGCTTGATGAGGGTTACTCAGAAATCGTCCTTTTCATCTCAAGAATCTCCCGAAACCTCTCAGAACATTCAAGACTTTGCAATTCTCAACAGTTTGTTCGATAAAATTTCAAGTTTGTTTGGTATGAGTTCATGCGAATTTGTACATAAAAACATGTTTTATATTTTCAATGTTCTTTATGCAAAGCACAAAATATTTTCCAATGATTTTATTTCCAGAAATCTCAAGTATATAATCATCCAAAGAATCATTGATGATACGCTCTCTGAAACTGTAAATGATATCGATGTTCTTGTTGGTTTGCTATTCCATGGCTGCTTCACTCTAGACAGATACTTCAAGCCATCACTACGGGAGTTTATCAAAACTAACCTGTCACAACTTCTATTTAGAATCAAAATGGCTTATATCAATGATATTTATAAAAGGAAATGCTGTATTTTCAGAATTTTAAGATTTGTTTTCTCAAATATAAAAATATCAGCGTTTTTCAACTACATTTGGCCGTATGCAGAATTCTTCTTAAACAAAGAAGACTGTTCATGCTCGCTATACTTTGTTGAGTGGCTGAGAAGCGAGCATTACAATCCACTGATTGTTCCTTACATGATGGTTCCATTCACCAGCATAGAAGACATCCCCCTCACAAATAATATAGGCCAAAAAATAGATCAGGTTTTGAATAGGTTTTTCTGTTATATTAAAGGAGTGAAGCCTCGCTGCTATTTCAAAAACTGTCCTTATATTGAGTTTAAGTTCGGAGAACATAGAAATAATCAGACATTTTCGATTGAATCAGACAAGCCTCTTTTAGATGCAAACGACCCAGACAATTCATCTTCTGTTAAAATAAAGCTTGAGAATCTTTTCAATGAAGGAAAATATGAGCACAAATTTGTCCCAAATAAGCCGGACAATGAGGAACTTAATTATTATGCATTATCAGACGAGGAATTTATAAAATTTTTCATAAAGTATTATAACACGAATAGGACCTTCAAATGGAAAATACACCAGTTATTCTCCTCTTGCAGCGTTGAGACTAAAGCTGTGCTGGGCTGCTTAAATATCGAAAGTTGTAGAGACAAGTTTTTAAAAAGACCATCAAATATTCCAAAATTTATAGTTGAAAATTTCCTCCTTAAAATTGAATTTGAAAGGCAGGATTTATACTTTTTTGTGATCCAAGAGTTTCTTAAATATATTTCTGAGCCATTTGAAGCTGAGATTGAAAGTTTTGTAGAGCAGTTTAGATTTACGAGATTTGAGCTTAATTTTGATAATAATATGATTAGAGCTGACAGCAATCTAGACAATATCGTCCTTACTGATTATAGAGCTTTTCTTGAATCATTTTTCAAATTTCTATATCATCTTCAGGATAGTAGTTATATGAAGTATCTGATTATGTTTAATAACGACATTTTGGAGTATGGATGCATGTGCCTGCTATCTGAAGTTCTCATTAAAGATCGACTCTTCAACTTTGAAGATTTGCTTGAGATTATCAACAAGTCACTGGAAAACAATTGTAGCTTTAAAAACAAAAAATCCAGCAGCTCCGTGGTAGACAAAGAAATTCTTAATTTCATATTAAAATTCAACACTTTTTACGGGGAGAAAGTGGTAAGTGATTACAACTACCTCAGATATTCACTTATTCTCAAAAATTATTATGGAATCATCTTCTGCCTCGAAGGAAATACGCTTGATAGTAGAGAAACAATACTACTGCAATTGGCCTATTATATGATAGGAGACTACTCACGCGTGCTTTCAATGAATTCCATAACTGAGAAGCACGTTCCTCTCAATTTATTATTCGGGTTTTGTGTAGAAAGAAATTATAAAGCTGCAGAACAATGTGTTAAAGAAATTGAATCTGAAATATTATCCAATTATAATTTGAACAGCCACGACTGCTCTGGAGATTATCCTGATCCAAGCAAGGATTTAACAGACTTTAGCTTGCCTACAAAACAATCAAAATTAACTGCAAATCAGTTGAACTTTTTTGATTCATTTATTCTTAAGCAACTGAAAGAAATTGTAGAAGTTAAAGAAGAGGAGGAAATAGACATTTCAGAACTGGAAATAAGATCTAAAAGCAAAATTGATGTAAATTTGTCTAACAGCAAGCACCTGTTGTATCTGCACGCATTCAAAGACTTCATGCTGCTCAAACAGTCATCTAACATCGAAAGAACCATTTCAATCATCAATGACAGGAGGAAATTGGTTGATGACCCTGATGCTTTGCTTCAGCTGCACAGAAAAATTGCAAAAATTCTAAGTTTAAATATATTTTCTACTTCAATTGAACTAGAATATATTAGATATCTCAGATTCAAAAAGGATTATATTAAATGCACCGAGAATATTGCTAAACTGGTTCTTAATAAAGACAAGACAGTTTTATACGAGCACGCGCTTGTTAAAATTGCACAAAATAATATTCAAGAGGCAAAAAAGCTCCTAAAAAGAATTGTTTCTGAGCCTTTACAAATTAATACGAATCTTCTATTCACAGCCACTGTAAAATTATGTGAAATTTCTCCAAGTACCAATTTATATTCAGCTTCAATACAAACCCTTGAAAACGCCTATATAAAATTGAGTGGGATGCAGGTTTGTAATAAAGAGGGTAAATATTCAGTCGGATCCGCGCCTTCTTCAATGGCTGTCTCCAGCAGCATCGAGAGTGTCAACACATTTGTAGAGATGCTCAATAAAAGCAACACTTCTTCATCTGAATACGACTTGGAAAAGCAAAAGGAAGCATTCAGCCATTTACAAAAGCTCTATTTCTTAGCTGCCAAATACTTTGAGGCATCAAATAGCATCATGGCAATTGAATATTACTTTAAATCCTTTAATACAAACTATGAGGCTATTCCCAGGTTCTTCCATCTTGTATCATGCTCCCATAAAAAGGATTTTAAGAGAATCGATCATATAACTAATATGATTATAAAATACAGCCTTGGAAGTCTAATTCCGTATTATAACCAGATTAGCAATAGAATAAGCATCCAGGCCGATTCTCAGATATT
Organism: Gymnusa sp. GC000175; assembly: GCA_030264735.1. NCBI lineage: Eukaryota > Metazoa > Arthropoda > Insecta > Coleoptera > Staphylinidae > Gymnusa > Gymnusa sp. GC000175. Next base: position 7,926 of record JARJDX010059959.1, on the reverse strand, counting down.
CTTCTTTGCTATAATAAAAGAGATGATGGAAAAGTACCCATTCGATACATATTGGAACTCTCTTATTTTAGTTAATTCTAAGCGGGAAGATATTAAAAATAGCATGGTTAGCATCATTGAAAAGCTACCACTCACAAACAGGCGTATCTTTATGAATGTTATCAAGGTTTCCAACCAATTCACTCTTATCAGCCAGAGTAAAGAGACACGCTTGACCATGAGCAGCAATTTCCCAGCTGTGCTGTCAATGTTCCCCATCGATATTAATATTCCCGGAAGATCAGTGAAAATTAACGGTATTAAAGATGAAATCTACGTATTTTCATCCCTACAGTCCCCAAAGAAGATAACTCTCATTGGAGAGGATGGGAAGGAGTATCCGGTCATTGTTAAATTCAAAGATGATCTTAGGAAAGATAGCAGGTTCATGGATCTAGACATTCTTCTTAATAAGATATTTGATGATGGCTACTACATCCGAAACTACAATGTGATTCCTTTTACTCATGACTCGGGGGTGATCGAGTTTCTTCCTGGGCTTTGTAGCATCAAAGAAATCTGTGTTAAATACTACAAAAACGTGACTGAGACCCTTCAGAAATTTATTAAATCAAAGAAAATAGGGGGAAATAATATGGAGCTTGTTTGCAGTATTTATAAGCCGATTCTTCATTCACACTTCAAACTGATGTATAATGATCCTTATACATTCTATAAAAGACGAGAAGCTTTCATCAAAACTTGTGCGATCATGAATATCGTGGGATGGCTCATGGGATTGGGTGATCGACATGCTGAAAATATACACATTGACACCTCGACTGGAGACATGGTCCATGTTGATTTAAATTGTATATTTGATAGGGGCAAGACCTTTGAGATACCTGAACGAGTCCCTTTTAGACTCACTCAGAATTTGATTGACTGCTTCGGAGTATTGAAGCTCGAAGGGACATATTTTGAGACACTTAAATACACATTGAATACGCTTAAGAATAACCAGGGGGTCATATTGGCCAATCTTCTATCTTTTGTCTATGATCCACTATTTGAATGGGCCAGGAAGAAAAGCGAGCCTAAAAGAATAATTGACACTTTATCTGAAAAGCTAGATTTTGAGGATGAATATGAGAAATGTAAAGATTTGATAGATGAGGCGACTGACATAAACAATCTGGGGAATATGTACATTGGATGGATGCCTTTTATGTGAAGCTTCCATGGAACAAATATGACTAACGATCATGGGAATATGATAGATTTGATAGATGAGGTGGCTGATATAAACAATCTAGGAATATGAGAGATTTGGTAGATGAGGTGGCTGACATAAACAATCTGGGGAATATGAGAGATTGGATGGATGCCTTTATATAAAGCCTCGATGGGGCAAATATGACTAAAGAGCGTGGGAATATGAGAGATTGACTGGACCTTTATGTAAAGCCTCGATGGAGTAGATCTTAATTTACTGCGATCGGTTGTGATTTATATTCTTGTGTCAAATTGCTGATACTGGAAATCTTGGATTAAATTACATATATTCTTACATATAATTATACGGCTCTGAAAATAATTGGAATGTATCATTACGATTCGAATACCTTCTTCTTGAATGAGCCAATTTTAATGATCCTGATAGTTTCAATACCTTTTAATAAAATCTTGTTTAAATTATAAAAGTTGAGAGCATTTAAATTTAATCTATCATCAAATGCTTTGGTATTGCTTTGCTATTCATTTAGTTATCTTTCAATTAAGACCGTTGATAAACAATAAATTTCTTTGAACTGCTTCATTTCTTTGTTAATATTATTCTTTTCAATCTAATCTGAAAATATAAACAGACGCGATACCTTTTTATCTCAACTTCTGAAGATTATATTTGGGGACTAAAAGTTAATAAAGACTTTTCAAGTAAAGAAATTTCTCAAACAAAACAGATATAATGGAAATGAAAAAAATTACAGCAACTGAAGTTCCCGAATGATCTCTCAATTCAGTACTGCTGCAGTCACACACTGGCTTAACTTCGAAGTTCTGATGAGTTTCGGTGCTTTTCAGTGGTTATGGCCGTAACTGAAGTAGTTAATTAACATATAATTATATCAAAACAAACTATTTATGACATTGCAATAATTTGTCAGCCAATTTATAAATAAATTTAATTATGGGTTGCTTTTGTTTATATTTTTATTTGGTAGCATCAGTTCCCACGCTTGCTTTCACCTCAGGAGTTGCATCCTCTCTTTTTCTTGCCGCAACTGTACTCTCACAATTATCTTTCGTTCCATCATTGTTCTCTCTCCTGTATTCGTAAGATATGCTTTCAAGAGTCTTCTTTAGCACGATATATTGAATGTAAGATTCAATATATAAAATTTAAACTTTTTTTAGTTGAAATTGATGAATTTTAATAAAAATAGTCTTATCTTAAATTTAAGATAAATATCAAACACATCTATCTAAAATAGAAGGTTGATTGAGAGTTAAATATAATTCTCAAAACTCTATCACAATTAAAGATTTAGAAGAGCTTCAAATAAGCATACAATTTAATGAAATTAAAAATCACTTTACATGAAAGACTATATAGAGCCAACTTAAATACTTGACTGATATGAAAGACTCCTCGGCTTGATTGATGCATGGAAATGCCAAACCTCGCGATGAAGCATCAGTTTTTAACTTACAAGATCGAAATATGTTTTTAGGAGATATTTCAAAATGTCAACACTGTATCAATGCGCCCAAAACAGTAGATCATCAAGCCTCAAGATGTTCTAATAATTATACACAAAGACACAATGGGATCGTAAAATGTTTGCTTTAGTCTAATAAATATCGCATTAAATCATCTAAGAAATTAAGAAGCCACTTAGTCCAAGAATCTATGTCTAATGAATTCGCAGAGATTAGAGTCGATGCAAACAGACATTAAAGTCCAGTATAATCGCCCAGACATATTTGTGCATGATAAGAAAGGCACTAGATTACCTTAATTGAAGTGTGGATTACAGATCAAGCTTTACTGCATTCAGTCGAATCTGGAAAATATGAATTACTTGCAAATGAAATATAACAAGCTTATAAATGTCAAACAAAAATTATTCCATATGCTACGACATGGGCAGGATAGTAACTAACTATAAAATATGTGAAAGAGCTGAGACAAACTAATATACAAGGTATTAAATAAAACACTCGAGAGTCTATCTTTGAACTACAGAATAAATACGAGAGATGATGGAATTGAAGAAGCTATTAAATAAAACACTCGAGAGTCTATCTTTCGACTACAGACGAAATGTGGGGGAAGAAGCTATTGCGCCAAAAGGGTGGAAAGCTAACTTGTTCGATTCTAGAAGAACTACAAGAGAATAATGGATTGAAGAAGCTATTGAGTCAAAAGGGGAGACTGATACCTTGTTCGATTCTAGAAGAACTACAAGATATGATAGTATTTAAGATGATATTGAGCCAGAAGAATAGACGGCTATTTTCCAAGATATAATCAGAGTCAAGGAAAGAAGCCAAAAACGATCGAATTTTTTTAGCCGTCAGTTATTATTTAAAAATTATATAAAGGCACAATTCAGCATTTCTAGATTAAATCATCTTCGGCTGAGATATGTGTCTTTTATTCGCCTCTTGTTTTTATTCTCTATTTTAGATGCTTTAAATCCAGAATTATATTTATCAATTGCTTCTAATTCGAACTCAGGCTTCTTCTTCGATTTTCATAGTTCATCTTTCATTAAAGCAATATTTTCTACCTTTAAATTTGCCAATAGCCTTTATGAAATATCTTTCATTCCCGTCCCCTCTTGCTTTGTAACTGATTCTATTAAATTTATTCTTGGATCACTTGCTTCATTCAGTGGCATACCAATAATGCTTCCATGAAAGACCAGGCTAGATATTTCTGTTACTCTTTACACATAGTTGAACTTATCTCCCGTTAACAAGGCCTTCACTTTAGTCTTATTAAATCATTCGACACTGTCATTTGATTGATGATGATTATATGTTCAATCTGCTCATCATTAAGCTGGTCTAAGACAGCATACCAATATTTAATCTTTATCCATCAGTGACTAGTGCTTGGTATTAATCTCTTCAAGAAATTATTTAAGGAAACTCAACAATTTATCGTCGACTTGCTAATTGCAACAAAGAGATTATTGACTTTGTTACAGATTAATTCCCCCAAATTGCTCTTTCTCGGTGAATAGGCTTATATAACTGCTGTACCCTTATATACTTGTGCATATGCTATATGCAAATCAATGATTGGAATAGATTTATATATTTCCCCTTGTCTTTAGAAATAATTGTTATATTAATTTCTTCCTTGGGGTAGAAAAAGCTTAATTAAAATTTTCTCTTTTAATTCAAGAAGAATGAAACTTTGAGGTGTCCACGATGTCTTTGTTTCTTCTTGCTCTTATAGGATTATGCATCTTCTACATTTTTCAGTACTTTTCATAATCTCGCTTATTACCATAAAGTTATAGTTTTAGATTAGCTGCTTTGCACGCCCTGCTTAAAAGATGATATTTATATTTCATTTATCTGATCTGCAAATTGTTCCAGAAACTTTCTGCTCAAAGCATCAGCATTCTATAACCACCTTCTTTGTTAAACGATTTTTAAATTGAATATTTGTATTTTTATACCCGTCGTTGGATTCTTGATAATTCTATTAATCCATTGGTAGCAAAGACTTAGAACCTTTTGATCTATTTTCATCACAAATTCTCCTCCGTATAAATTGTACTTGAAAGGTCCATGGCTGTCAATATTCAGGGATATTGTAATTTATGAAAGGTAGAGTAAGTGATCGTGGTGTAAATTCTATGAGTTTTCCTTCTCATACTTGATTCTGAATGAGGATATCTCCTGGTTCAGTATTAGTTTCAAGAAATAAAGCATCGTTTCAATTAGGTTTTATCTACACGTACAGAATATTAAGAGCTGCCTTATTTTTTGAATATGATTTTCTGGTCTTTACACAATTGAATTCTGCGTCATTTCTCAAAAATTAAGTAATCGGTTCAGTCTGCTTGGTGCACTTTCTAACAGGCCTTCAATAATGAGTTCATAATTCAAGGAATATTCCAGCATTTTCTATTTGATTGGTTTATTAGATTCTTTACTTGCGTTTGTAACTTCTTTAATCGGTTTCACTTTATTCTACCAATTTTATGACCAAGGAATTCAACTTCCAATATTTTAAACAAGCATTTATCTTCATGGCTTTGTAAGCCTGCAGAAATTGAATCTTCAAAATTCTATTCAATAAATCATTATACTCTGCCTCTGCTATCTTTAACGTAGTTAAACAATCATTTCCGCTTTCATATGAATGATAGTGAACTATCCTATTAAACCTTAAATAAATAATTTAATTCCGATTTCATCATTTAAAATTATTAGCATAAACCTTTAAAGTGTTGGCTATAGAATTTTGAACTTTTGTGCATGATTTTCCAATCAAAAGTTTATTTGATTTTTGAAATTGTTTTATGCATCTCTTCTTTCTTTAAAGGTATTTGAATAATAAATATATTTAAAGCCGTATAAATTAAGAATTGTCAATTTAACCCTGGGTAAAGGCATCTTTCTATAGAAATCTTTTAAATTAGTTTAATAAGGCTATTTTTACCATTTAGCCATATTCTTCTTCCGCTAGTAGAATTATATTGCATCACATGGAATTAAAAATCATTCTTTATCTAAGCTCTAATATACTTTTTATAATCTGATCTAATTTAGCTTCGGTGGGCTTGGGAATCAAAGGTGCATCTTCTGTGATGTATTCCTCCTCTCTACTATCCAAAGGGCATGCATGGCTACTGCCTATTAGATTCAGTCAAAAATCTATTATTTCCTGTTTCATGCATTCTTATTATCCGGTTCTTCCTGGTAAATATCTCCATCAAAGCATGCAGGCAATATAGTTAAACACTTCCTTCCAGTTCTTATTTTTTGTCTTCGCTCATATAGAATGACTAGTTGAGTAAATAAATATCTTTTTTAACAATGTGTTTATCATTTTACTTCGAGGAGACTCTTGGATATATGCTTTCATTTGTTTAAGTATAGAAAATAGGCTTGAATTTAAAAGAATAGGCATGAATTAGATAGGCTTTACTGCAGCAACAACATACTGTTCGAATTCATTTGCAGATTTAGTTGGCTTGGCCAATTGACAATCTCTTGCATACAACTGCTGAAAATATAAAGATTTGCATCATACTTAGGGCTTTAATAAAGTTAGGATCAATTGAAACCTTTTTAAACTTCGGTATAAATCATATTTCTATCGCCTCAACCGCCTTCGATTTTTGTATAACTTCATAATTAATTTTAGTCTTGCCAAATTATTTCAAAATATATAATTTATTTAATGTTTAATAGGATAGTTAACTATCATTCTTGAATAACAACGGTTTTCCCTTTGTTGATGCATCTGCAATTCTACTCACAAGCTCGTGAACTTAATTATGACCATCTCTCTCTTCGGTCGAAGGAAACGCTCATCTTCAGAACTAGTGATTGGATGTATGTTTCAGCCTTGGGGTGAATATCGATCTCATCTAAGCTTTATATATCTAAACAAGTTTAATCTTAGAAAAATATAAATGGCTTAACAATTAAAAAACAAAATATTTTCCATATTCCCCCCGATGGCCGATTTTACCATTGAAAATGATAACAAAGAAAATTATAATCCGGAATCGAAATCGTATTCTCCAATTAAGCTCACAAATCAGAAGCGTTATAAGATACTCAAAGAAATGGTCCTTAAAAATAAGACTAACAATTCACTAACAATAAAAACTGAAGTTTTAAAAGAAAAAGAGATTGAAAATAGGATCGGATCTGGAGAAGAACCATCTTTGAAACCTTTAATATTTGAACCTGAAGATAATAGAGCATATGGACTTTAATAAATTATTACAAAATTCCGTTTTTAAGAGAAGCCAAAATTGAGAAAGCCGATTTTTTAAATTAGGTTAGAAAATTTGAAGACTTTGATGATGATTAAGCTCAACAATTTGCTAAAAATTGTGATGGAAAATCGAGAGCTGACTTGAACATGACACAAGATCCAATATCTCTGCTTTATCAAAGTCTACATTCAAAAGCCATTGCCATTCTATGCTTTAGCACATCATGCCCTTAATAAGCTTGGATTCTTGTTTGGTTCCGCAAGACAATATTTTCCCTCTTGGGAGCTAGAGTCTTTCTATTAGAAACCACTCAGCGGAGTTATGTAATAACTAGGGGAAATAGCGCATATATCCCATATGACTTACGACCAGAATTCATTCCTGACTTTGTTTTTATAATTAAGGCACAGACTTATACTTCTATTACACCCTTGTAAAACCGTTATCTCCCGATAATGATCTTAGCATACCATGTTGGGCTATGCGAACACCTTCGTAATATCAATGCATGAGCCTTTTTCTATATACCATAATTCACGTGATATACCAGTTACTTCTTACTGGAATCCTAAAAGAAAGCGAAAAGGTGAATGGAAACGAATTTAGCTTTCCATGCACAAAATTCGAACCATATAACAATTTTCAAGGATTTTAGAGTAGTGCGCTCTTAACAATTAGTCAGAATACCTAAATTTGAAGGCGTTTCAATATGCAATAAACTCAAACTTTATCAATTTTTTTTTGTTTGCGGCGAGGGAAATCTTCATAGAGATCATTTGAACTTGGAATTCTTCATGATACTGTGGGATTCTTACCCACAAAATCCCGCCTCCGGTCCACCTTACCTCTTCGGCCTTGGCCCCAGGGGAGCAGTCGCGTTTTAAGTCTGCACTTATGAGATAGTTCCCATATACACAGGGAGCATTGCGCTCGTCACTGCACTCTACGTAGCTTCCTCCGCACAGGG
>JARJDX010059920.1:0-13503 GCA_030264735.1 Gymnusa sp. GC000175 | reverse complement strand
GCTCAGCTCTGGCCGAACATTCCTTCGAGACAGGTCATCAAATTGATTTCACTAATGTGAAGTCATTATCTATAATCTCTCATTATAAGAAGCGCAAAATTTGCGAAGTGATTTGGATTCATAATAATCCTCCTAACTTAAATCGCTAAAATGGTTTTGAAATCTCCAATACCTGGAAATATTTGTTTTCATCATAAAACTCCCACCTCCACTAACAATTTTTCATCCTATATTATATAGGCATACACACTCAAACAAGTTCTCCAGTCATCAAACTTTTCCGCCTTGAGAATTCTCCGTGCAATGGCGAGCGAAACGTTGGCAACAACCAATAAAAATACGCGACTTAAATCCGAAAGTAAGAAAATTTACAACGACTCAAGTCGCGAAATCTTAAATTCTAAATTAAAATAAAAACTAGTGCACCTTTAGAAGAAACGCTTGAACAAAAACAAAGATATCTTAACTAATACTAATTGAAAAATAAAATGAAAAAACGTTTCATGTGTAAAAATATTGGTCTTAATCGGTGTACAGCAGCAATAAGTTACCCGCGACAATTAGCTTCATAATTAATTCATATTTAATTATTTAAGCAGGTTTCCGCGGTAAAAATCGTATCTTCTTTACATGTAGGAAATTTAAAAAACTTTTAAAATATTTTTATTATTTAAGTAAATTTGATGTTTGACGCTTTTATATAGCTAAAATAGACAATAATATACCAACTAAAATTTTTTTTTTCATTTCTGCAAATTACTGCCATCCTCTTAACATGATTTTTTATAATTTGTACAAACTTAATTAAAAAAATAATTGTAAATGTTATAAGGATGATTTATTTAAAAAAATATGCGACTAGCACTTTAGCTTTCTCTAAACGACAATTTAAATAATTTTACAAATTAATTGTAATAAACTAAACGCACTTTCTCGTAGGCTTATTAAAAATAAAGATACAAGATACAATAACGCGTTATATGATCTGGAATTTTTTTAAGGGTAATGAAAAAGTGTGTTCGGTTTTGTTTTGCGGCTTTGGGGTTGGTTTGTAATAGAACTATGAACCATGATGAGTACAATAGGTGTATGTTTTATCTGTCATTGATCTGTTAGGGCTACAGGGCTACAGAACAGCCTCCTGATGCAGTAACTTGATCTTTAGTTGGGCAGATGCTTCTGTATAGCCGTCAACCACAGACTGAACACGCGTTAACAACCATATCATGTGTCAATTAAAATAACAATGACCACATGCTCAATGCAACATATAAAAAATTAATAAATTTTTATGTGTTATCTTTCATTGTTAGTAATTATCAATAGAAAACTAAATGCTTGTATACTTCTGAATGGAAAATATTTAGGTTAGAACATGCAGCAATAATTTTGCGAAAATTATAAAACTATTTAATAAGATTTATTATTTTAAGTTAAATTAGATCATTTAAATTAATAAAAAGTTGCTAAATGGGTATAATCACTTGTATAAACTATGAATTTATTTTTACGAAAAAAATTATTTTTTAAAACAAATTCAAAACCAAATTTTGGTTTTGAGAAGCTGTAGCAAAAACACAAACAATTTATAATAAACAAGCCTCAATCAAGGTGGTTGTGAATTTATTTTGTGAATAAAACTAAAAAAAAAGTTGAAATTGGTTTACGGAATCGGAAGTTATCACACCGGAAGTAACAAAAATGCATTTTAAAGTTTTGACTTTCAGCGTAAGAAACCTGAAAATCGTAAATTGGCCAATATGGCTTAATCTTTGGTTTTAAATGTAAAAATTGGTAGTGGTAAGTATTAGAGGACTTTTGTAAATATTTTGACGACAAAAATTATTTTTTAAAACGAAGTCAAAACGAAATTTTGTCTTTGAGACGCTGTAGCAAAAGTACAAAATTTTATTAATAAATGGAAGTATATTAGAATGATAGAGATTTTATTACGAATAAAAATTCAGAAAGAAAACCAAAATTAGTTAACAGAGTTAAAAGTTATGCCACCGAAAGTAACAAAAATGCATTGCAAAGTTTGAGCGATTTTATAAGAAATGTACTAAAAATTGAAAAATGGTCAATATGGTTTAAACTTTGGCTTGTATATAAAATTTATCTGGTTATTTGGTAGTAAGAGTTTTCCGACTTTTGTAACTATTTTGATGGAAAAAAAAGTCAGAACCATATTTTGACTTTGAGCCGCTCTAGCAAAAATAAAATCTTTTTAAAATAAATGTGACTCCATCAGGGTGTAGAGAATTTAATTGTAAATAAAATTAAAAAAATAAATCCCAAATTGGTGCGTGCAGTCGAAAGTTATGGCACCGGAAGTAACAAAAATGCATTTCAAAATTTTGACTTGGAGCGATTTCATAAGAAATGTATTGAAAATTAAAAAATGAACAATATGGCCTAAACTTTAATTTTATATGTAACATTTATCTGGCTATTTGCTAGCGGTAATGGCCGACCATTGTAATTATTTTGGCGAAAAAAAATTATATTTTAAAACAAAGTCAAAACCAAATTTTGACTTTGGGACCCTATACCAAAAATACATAGCTTTTAAATAAATTTGTCTGAATCAATGTGGTAAAGAATTTAATTGTGAATAAAACTAAAAAAAGAAAGTCCAAATTGGTTTACGGAATCGGAAGTTATCGCACCGGAAGTAACAAAAATGCATTTCAAAGTTTTAACTTTAAGCGATTTCATAAGAAATGTATTGAAAATTGAAAAATGGACAATACGGCTCAAAATTTGTTTTAATATGTAACATTTATCTGGCTATTTGGTAGTGGTAATAGTTAGCAGACTACTTTTACGAAAAAAAAAATTTCAAAAGGAAGTCAAAACAAAACGTTGACTTTGAGACCCTATAGCAAAAATACATTTTTTAAAAATAAATGTGTCATAATCAGTGTGGTAGAGAATTTTATTGTGAGTAAAACTAAAAAAAGAAAGTCCAAATTGGTTTAGGGATTCGGAAGTTATCGCACCGGAAGTAACTAAAATGCACTTCAAAGTTTTGATTTTGAGCGATTCTAAAGTATTAAAAATTGAAAAATGAACAATATGACTTAAACTTTGGTTTTTTATGTAAAATTTATTTGGCTATTTGGTAGTGGTAAAAGTTTTGTAACTATTTTGAAGAAAAAATTATATTTCAAAACGAAGTCAAAACCAAATTTTGACTTTGAGACCCTATTGCAAAAATACATAGCTTTTTAAATAAATGTGTCCCAATCAGTGTGGTAGAGAATTAATTTGTGAATAAAACTAAAAAAGAAATGTCCAAATTGGTTTACGGAATCGAAAGTTATCGCACCGGAAGTAACAAAAATGCACTTCAAAGTTTTGATTTTGAGCGATTCTTAAGTATTAAAAATTGGAAAATGAACCATATGACTTAAACTTTGGTTTTACGTCTAAAATTTATCTGGCTATTTGGTAGTGGTAAGAGTTTTGTAACTATTTTGAAGAAAAAATTATATTTCAAAACGAAGTCAAAACCAAATTTTGACTTTGAGACCCTATTGCAAAAATACATAGCTTTTTAAATAAATGTGTCTCAATCAGTGTGGTAGAGAATTTAATTGTGAATAAAACTAAAAAAAAAAGTCCAAATTGGTTTACGGAATCGGAAGTTATCGCACCGGAAGTAACTAAAATGCACTTCAAAGTTTTGATTTTGAGCGATTCTAAAGTAATAAAAATTAGAAAATAAACAATATGACCTAAACTTTGATTTTATATGTAAAATTTATCTGGTTATTTGATAGTGGTAGGAGTTTTGTAAATATTTTGAAGAAAAAATTAAATTTTATAACGAAGTCAAAACCAAATTTTGACTTTGAGACCCTATTGCAAAAATACATAGCTTTTTAAATAAATGTGTCTCAATCGGTGTGGTAGAGAATTTACTTGTGAATAAAACTAAAAAAAGAAAGTCCAAATTGGTTTACGGAATCGGAAGTTATCGCACCGGAAGTAACAAAAATGCATTTCAAAGTTTTGACTTTGAGCGATTCTATAAGAAATGGCCTCAGTCAAGGTGATAGAGAATTTAATTGTGAATAAAACTAAAAACCAAAATTGGTTTACCCAGTAGGAAGTTATACCACCGGAAATAACTAAACTGCATATCAAAGTTTTGGCTTAAAAAATATATAATTTTTTTTTAATCATCAATTACTATTTTTTGGAATTAATAAAACAATTGTTATTAATTTTAAAATTGATTACTGGTTTTTGTGCAGGTGGTAATAAATAACAAGTTCAGTATGTTGGTTAATAAATGCCGCCCAGAATTGGAAAATATGATGGATTATAGTGATTGAGTTTAGTGATGAAGATATCTTGTTAAAGTAGTGTAGCTTTCTAATTACATATTTCATTAAGAACATGTTACTAGAAATTATAAGAGGAGCAATATTCTAATTAATAATATTTTAACAGAGTATAGTCATTAATTTCGTAAATGTGGGTTCAAAGGTTGCAATATATAATTGTAACGCAGCTGCGTTAAAGATAAGAAGGTCAATGGGTTATAAATGCTTATAATATTTTGTAATATTCATATAATAAAGTAATCTTTCTGCGACTGCAGCTACTGCTATTACAAAATTTTAAGCACACATACGTTGCATATCAAAGTCTAATTTCATTTCCAACTGGACTAAAATCAAAAAGTTATAACTTTAAAAAGTAAACTATATTGAAATTTGTGAAGAATCTAAAACGAATTTCCCTTCTTACGTGTTTTGAATTTTAATGATATCTAAAAGAAACTCAACACATATATCATAAGTAATATTTTTTTTTCAAAAATGCCGCTTTTCAGTGGCGCACATACTAACCGATTACTTTAATCGCGAGAGAAAATTACTACTATAATAGTCAACATTTAAAATTTTCACCATGAAATTTTTTATCAATGATTAGCTTTTCGATTTTCCCGCATCTGGTCCAACGAGTAAACGCTTCCTGAAGAAGTCCTTGATACGAATTTGTAGGAAACTAAAGTCATGACTAGCAAAAAAAAAGTAGAATATAAATCCAAATAGAAAATTTGTAATTATTGATGATACTTCTTCAAAATGATATCTTGTATGGGTCTTTAGGCACATAGTTAAGTGCGGTGATGATGCTGGTTGCAGAAGAAAAAGAAGAAGGTGATAAAGAAGAAAAAGAAGAAGAAGAAAAAGAAAAAGGAGGAGGAGAAGAAGAAGAGGATTTTGTTAGCCCTATTAAAATACTGGAACTTTGAAATTAATGAAACGATTTTAAAAAGGCATATAAGGAGTAGTAGCAAAAATAGTAAATTACTACAACTTATACTACAATATACCACAATGTAAGTTGTCAGCATTACAGGCAGAGAAGAGGCTTAACACCAGCAGTGGTGTGAACCAGGCTGCATATGAATAAATACTACAAGGCTTAAACTGAAACAACTCCCCAAGTCGGCTTTCCAGCATATGGTATTACGGCCAAAACCTTCTCTGGTTCAAAATTTATAAAAAATCATGTTAATCCAGTGATTCGAAATGTCCGTTAAAATGTGAGTCTGTCTCTGATATAAATTGTCAGCATTACAAACAGAGAAGATATATTATACGTCAGGAGTAGCGTGCTAAAGGCTGCAGTGCAAACTTCAAGGCAAAGATTTGTGGAACGCTGTAGCCTTTAGCACCCCACTCCTAGCGCATGGCCTTACAAGCATGTAATGTCAACTTACATTACAGGTGGACCTGAATCAGGAAATTGGAAAGAAGCGAAAATTCAACATCTACGAAAGAAAATCTTTAAAAAACAGTTTAATTTGCGATACAGAAACATGGAAAATAGCTGCGTTAAGACGAATAAGAATATCCGAAAAAAAAATTCCAAAATGACGACATACGTCAACGAATAGGAGTCCTGGGTCCTTACCAACAGGACACAACTTATATGGACCTACAGTTAAACGTAGATTCTAAACCACTGGAGTTAAATGATTTCTCATTTAACTCCGAACCGGAGAAGATTTTAACCCATGAAACCACTCCTAGTAAGGTGGGTTATGAAGTTGGGCAGTGTAAACTATTTAAAAGTTTTTATTGCTGTATGGTGCGAACTCACGATCATAAGTTAAGCAGTCGGATGCCTAAACCGTTGAACTACATAGTCACAATGTAAACATGGTCTTAAAAGAAGATGAATTTTGGGTTGAAAAATCTAATGACTTTATTCAATATGGCAATTGCCAGCCTCTTAACAGCAGCAGTTAACAAATTGCAAAAATAGCTATGATGTAGAGTTACAAATACAAAGTTTCGGTAGCTCTATCGATGCTTTTCAATAAAAAACGTGGACATACCTAATTATTTAAAAAAGTTTGAATATATTAAATATTTATATTAGAAACCAAAAATACCGACTAGTATAAAACATCAAGCAGGGAAAAATAACGGGTTAGCGAGATCCCAGTATAAGGAAGATATGGTTAATTAGAAGGTGGTGTCAGTACCAATACCAATACGTTATTCCAAATAGCTGTGAAAAAAAACTAAGTTTATTGTGATGGCTACCAACTTTCTTGAACTGCAAGGGTGCATGGAAAAAAATAGGTATTGTAGTAAAAGCTATATATAAACATAAAGGGATACAGATAGAGAGCATTTAAGTAGTTAGAAGAAGACTTATTTACTAGAGTTTAGCAAATGTTTAAGAAACACTGGAATCAAAATAGCATATGAAAGATAAGCTAATGTGGTGAATAATGACCCCAATGAAACAAAAAATGATGTTTAATAGTCTTCTTCTTCTTCCTCTTTAATTTGGATTAGATCCTGTTTTTTCTTCAACAGCTATAGCTGCAGTTGGGACGCTGAGCTCCAGCTTTCATACCATCTTGTTGGTGGTCTTCCCGGTGGTCTTTCTGATCTCGGTAGCCCCGTTCTGGCAATTTTTGGCAGTCTGTTTTCATCCATTCTGTCCACATGGTCTCTTCACTCCCGCCTTCTGTTTCGGGCCCATCTTACCACGTCTTGAATGTCGCACTTTGCTCTGACGTCTTCGCTTCTTATGTGGTCCCGGAGACTGCATCCTACCATGCATCATAGGATTCTCAGCTCCGTTGTTCCTATATGTTTAATAGTATAGTTCAAAACACATGGAGCAGAAATGATGTGGCCATTGACGATTAAAGCAAGATATATACATAATACGAAATGTAGAAATGTTTATTTACATCGAAGCTTATACGTAAAAATAAAGTTCGGACTGAAGAAATATGCAAACAAAA
Source organism: Gymnusa sp. GC000175 (assembly GCA_030264735.1). Lineage (NCBI taxonomy): Eukaryota > Metazoa > Arthropoda > Insecta > Coleoptera > Staphylinidae > Gymnusa > Gymnusa sp. GC000175. The sequence goes on along the minus strand of JARJDX010059920.1, from coordinate 6,212 downwards.
GGAAGTAATTTGCTCTATTAAAAATGTTCTTGAAAATAAAAAATTTTGGCTGAAAAATACTCAATAAATATGTTTTTATTATCTTTAAAATAAAACCCAAATATTTATATAAATTTTCTTACTTTCGTGTTTAAGTGGCGTATTTTTATTGGTTGTTGCAAACGTTTCGCTCTCCATTGCATGGACCATTCTTAAGGCGGAAAGTCCGATGACAACGAGGCTATTTGGATTCATAATAATCCTCTTAACTAAAATCGTGAACATGGTTTTAAAATCTCTAATACGTGGAAATATTTGATTTCATCATTAAATTCCCATCCCCACTAAATTTTCATCTTATATAGGCACACACACTCGATCAATGTCTTCCTGTAGTCATCGGACTTTTTCGCCTTGAGAATGTTCCCTGCAATGGCGAGCGATACGTTGGCAACAAACAATAAAAATACGCGACTTAAACCCAAAAGTAAGAAAATTTACATCGTCCCAAGTCGCGAAAGCTTAAATTCTAAACCAAATGTTTTTATTTATATTTTCTTTCTTATGAAATATTTTTATAGTGACGCTACTGTTGTGTAGTTTTCCTGACATGGAGAATTGCATTCAAAAATTTTCACATATGTAAGACGTGGTCTGAATATTACATAAGGACGCTAAACTCGCAGTACTCTATTCAATGAAGCTAGTAGAATGTAACGCATTTGGTGAGCGATATGTTCACTTTTGGGGACAAGGCTTTTTTATATTCGCTTATAGTAACCCTCCTTGTTTCCACTATTCGTTATGTAAAAATATACACCCCCAGATTCAATCCATGAAAAACGCCAATGGCAATAAATCAATTACAATACTCGAAACTATAAAAAAAGCATATTTTTTTCAATAAATTTCAAAAAAAAATAAGGAAAAACTTAAAAAAGTTGAATATTTTTAGTTTTTGTACAAAAAACTATTATAATACAATTCTTCATCTTCTTATTATTCATTTTGTGACTTTTTTTATCAGTATGGTTATTATAAGTAAAAAAAAAAATAAAAAACAGGCTTAAAACAACAACTGAAAGTGGTACTTTTGGTTATTATTGGTACCTCACTAACTAACAAACTCACTTAATAAGTCAAATAAAAGTCTTTTCATTTGGAGTTTGAAATATTTTTATTAAATATTTTTTTGTTTGTCAGCATAACCTATTATTAATTAAATTTAATAAAAGTTTTGCCTTTTGTTTTTAAACTAATATACGCTGTTTACAAATTTGTAAATAAATGATGCGTATATAATAGTGTAAATTAGTTATTTTTTGTCTGTGCATTGATTAATGTTATTTAACATTAGTCATTACGCATATGATTCAGTTGTAGAATAATAAAAGCATTGTAGCTATTTAGGATGAATACAATTTGAAATTGTATGATCTATTCGGTGCAGAAGCGATTATAAATGACCATTGGTCGTGGAATTTCAACTATTTATCTAATTAAATTTGGGGTAGCTACGTTGCTAACATTTGTACATTTATTCCATTAAATGTGGGGATGTTTAATCTCTCTACTCGACAAGAATATCAATAAGACTTAATATTTTATTTTCATTAAAAAATATATAAAATAAATTTAAAATATATTTTAGTCAAATAAAATTAAAAGTTAAATTGTACGAATAAATTAATAAACAGTTTTCTTACATACTAATTTTGAATTTGAATTTTAATGTTAGACTAATAGTGTACTGATAAAAGGATGATTTATTGGTGTCCAAAACTATTAAACGAAGGACTGGAAGATTGCAAAAAGAAAACGATGTTAAAACTATCGCTGAAAAGCAGTAGCACTGAAAAAGAAATATTTAAATAAATGGAGATGACCTATGCCTAGATAACCTATGCTTAGACTAATATTCTACTGACGAATAGAATGATTTATTGGTGTCCAAGAATTATCAAAAGAAGCCTGCTCAAAAGTGTTAATTGGGCGATATATTGCTGAAAAGCAGTGACACCAAAAGGAACAAAATAAAGAATTAAAATTAATGGAGGTGATCTTTGCATTAAGGTAGCGGGTGGGCATTCTCTGTGATCTGGCAAAAAATAACTTCACTCTTGCATTCACACAAAGACATTACAATAAGCTAAACAACGCTAAAACTATGCCTCACACTTTTATTTTGCTGTAAGGGGAATCCCCAAAATTTTTTTGTTACTTTATCATACCTGTACAGGAACGTTTTAAAAATTTTATGTTCATAAGGAGTACAAAAGAAGGTAAAGAAGTACATATCTCGAAAAAGAAGTACAAAATTCCCAAAAGGAGTAGGTTTGGTCACCTTAAGTAAAAATAGGTCTACCCTGCCCACGTGGGCGTTGCTTATCTCCCACCTTTCTTTATATAGAACGGGATTTATATCTAAATCTTTAAATCCTACAAACCATACAATTATTCAAGCAAATATCCTTAAATCAATTTAGAATTAGGACTTTCGCGACTGAGGTCGATGTAAGTTTTCTTACTTTCGGGTTTAAGTCGCGTAGTAGCCAACATCTTCATGGAGGCTTTTGAAAACGAAGCGCTAGAATCTGCAGAACTAAAACCAAAATGCTGGTTTAGATATGTAGATGATACCTTTGCGATCTGGCCACACGGTGAATCTGCCTTAAAGGATTTCTTAAATCATCTAAACAGTCATCATAATAGTATTAGATTTACTATGGAAATAGAGAATAAGGGCAAATTGCCCTTCTTAGATGTTTTGGTCTCAAAACGCCCCGCTGGTAAACTAGGTCATACAGTGTACAGGAAAACCACCCACACAGAGCGTTACTTAAATGGAAACGCACATCATCAGCCCTCCTAAAAATTATCAGTTATAAACTCTCTAGTATATAGAGCCCATTCAATCTTCCAAAAGGAATCTTTGTCTTCAGAACTGACTCACGTTGAAAATACGCTTCTCAACAACAATTACAATTTAAGGGATATTAATCGTGTCATCAAAAAAGTCATCAGTAAAAATCAAAAACCCGAGAAAAAACGGACCCTCCCGTCTCTTTGGCGCTTTTGCCATATGTAGAAAACTGCACAGACCAAATCGGACGAATTTTACACAAATATAATGTAATATAATGTAAATGGGACTTCAAAATCATATGTTTTGAATTGACCATTCTTGACACGATGTCCCCTAGGGGGAATCTGTAACCCCTATATGGCACGTTTCCAGGTGGCATATAGGAGAACGCTTGGTAAAAATGCCGGGTAGAAGGAAAATAAAATCCCTCCTGCAGACAAAACAGATAACGCAGTGTCCGTTCCAGACTTGTCGGCTGTAAATAGCGTTTGACCCAGATTGGGCAACTAAAAATACACTTTTTTAGGCTAAACTCCAAAGGCGGATAAACCGACACCATTGGTCAATGGCATAGGAACAGCAGGCAAGGGGAAACCACCTATTTATTCTCCCAAGAAAGCACTATGATGATAATGATGCATCAAAATAGTGATGCTGTTATTCCATGCGATTTGTGTAGCGACCGGCGCTGTGTTGGGTCCGGGGTCCAGGCCAACCGGTGAAAAATCTGCTACTGAACATGTAATTCTAAAATGGGCAACACAGGAAACAACGATCATCTGCGCAAATTATCGGCAAATATGGGCTTGGTGTTTGAAATGTTGGGTTGGGTTGGGATAAACTGCTCAGATTGATACTGTGAGGGAAACTTCATCTAAGAAAAATTACTTCTTACTTCTTATCTATACCTTAGCCCAAATTGAAGTCCAAGTTTTAATTTAACTTTACACCCATAAAAACTTCTTGTTGCTTACGTTGGGATCAACTGCTCAGATTGATACTGTGTCGGAAAGTTGGCTTAAAAAAATTACTTCTTACTTCTAATCTATACCTAAGCCCCAATGTAAGTCCAAGTTTTAATTCAAGTTTACGTTGCTTGGGATCAACTGCAGTATTCTGTCAATAACAGCATGCCCATTGCAAATACGCTATTTAAACATCATCCACGTCTACATAAACATCACTGAATGGCATGTATAGGAACCAAATAGTTTTTATTCCCAATGGAATAAGATAAGGAACGTCTCAACAACAAAACCTAGCCTAACAAAAAAGTGGCGACACCAAAAGTAGACGAATTTCAACATTCTTAAATAGCTGTGTAAAACCAAAAGCTTCTGATGTTATTAACTAAATCTGACTACTCCAAAAAAAGTACTCCAACCCAAACAACAACTAGGTAAAATCACTGGATGAGGGATGCTACCATTCAACTTATAGACTAAACTAAAATGTTAAGTATAAGAAGAAAACAAAAAACTCTAAGATTAAAACAATTGGACCATAAAATTAAACGAGCCTGCCGATGTGGCAAGAATACACAGATTAGGAGTTACTCTGAGGCTAAGCACCATGTAATGTACAATGTGTCGCATGAATAACCGCACAAAATTCCATACCTAGCCAGAAAATTTAAACTAAAGACGCAAAATGGATAAAGGACACTGTCGTATTTTTTTTTGACTATACCCGCCAAACATCAAGCTTCACAATATATGGATGTTAAGAAAAAGAGCAAAGCGTTCTAAAATCAGAAGTGGAAAAGGCGATCAAACGTCTAAACAACAACAGAGTAGTGCGAGCCTATATTCATTCCTCTTTTTTAAAAAGGATGGCTTATAAAATCCAATAACTATAGGATGGATGCATTAATACCACATGCCAGTAAAATCATGCTCACCATAATAATGAAAAATTCTTTCACAGAGTGGATTTGTTCCAGGGAATAACAAAACAGAGCAAATACTGAATAAACGTCAGATCATCGAAAAAGCGCGCGAATATAATGTGACAATGTCTCTTGGAAGATTTTGAAGCAAGTGGGCACAACCGGTGATCTGGTACAGCTTATCAGAAATCTATACGAACACATCATAGCCAAGGTCCGAGTAGACATTATATTTTCGGGTATTTTCGATGTCAGATCAGGGGTCAGGCAAGGATGTATTATGCGAAAAGCACTTGAGGAGTGGTATGGTGGTGTTGCTGTTGGAGAAAACAATTTCAGATTTGCCGATTATACGTTTATTTTTTGAATTAGAAACTATCATGACAAGGCTGCTTGATTTATGCAAAGATTACGGGCTAAAACTCAATATTATTAAGACCAAAGTCATGATAGTTGGCAGAAAAACGAACAACTCCCCACACATCCGTTAGGTGGCTGGTTTTGAAGTAGAGGATAAATTTATCTATCTTGGTCCCCTTATCACAAACACTGGCGAAAGTGAGGCTGAGATAAGACTAACGCGGATATGAAAGGAAACGTTAATCAGCAAGACTACGAAATTAAGGTTGATCTCTACATTAATTTTTCCTATAGCAATATACGCAGCTGAAATCGGAACCTCTAGACAAGAAAAGTGGAGAAAAATAGAAGCATTCGAGATGTGAGTATACCAACGGTTGTTGCGAATATAATAGACGGAGTTCCACACGAATATTTCCATATAAGCTGAATCATCGGAAACCGGCTCTCAAAGAAAATAAACCATAGCATTGGTGCATGTGTCAAGAAGACCGAAGGCGTTAGAAAAATTAATGGTCCAGGGTAAGGTCGACGGATAAAGGCCACGCGGAAAATCACCAACCCGCTGGGATAGACCTTTCACGAAAGGTAGAAGCACCGAGGAAACATAGTGTGTATATATATAAATATTAAAAAAATGTTTATAAAAACTAAATTTTTGCAAATCGCTACAGAAACTACTTTTATCTTAGATTTTGTATATTGTGTGAATTTTTCTACTCGCGGTAAAGTCGAGTGGAGAACACTAACAAAAGAAATATGTTGTTCGTCTTTAAAATAGAAGTTAATTCAACTCCTTATACTATCATAATTATTTAGATCCTCTAAGTCTAAGTGAAAGAGCGTTCTGCAAATAACTATTTTTTGGTCTAGGTCAAAAAATAATTAATTTTTTAGCTATTTTTATCTTTGATTAATTTTTTGGTTAAACACCCTCGCCCTATATTGAAAACTAAAAATAAATCAAATTAGTTTATTACTGTGCACATAAAACATGTTTCATATGTGAACACAAATGTATTTTGACGTGTTAAAATGAAGCAATGAAAGCTAAAATGTGCAAGCATAACATCGCGATCATAGTAGACAGAAAGAAATGAATGTGTCGTTGCACGTGAA